>VWZW01000319.1:97907-128532 GCA_013397115.1 Edolisoma coerulescens | reverse complement strand
AATCTTCACCAGTCGAGGCCAAGGAGCAGAGGTGCAGCGTCCTTGTCCAGGTCCCAAGGATGCAGCTTCCTCCATCCTCACTGATCCCTCGAGGGTGTCGCCTGGCAATCCCCACCACTCATTAGCACTTAATGCACGGCGAGAGGAGCTGGTACCTCTCCCTCCACCCCCCCCCGTCCAAAATAATCTCCCAGTGTTTGAAAATAAACGGCGGAAATATGTCCCAGCAGGTGTTACCTCCTCAATGTTGTCTTGTTTGCAGCCAGCCACGAGACAACACTCCCCTAACACGGGAGGTAAGCAGATGGCACTTATTAATTTACACCGTAAATACGCTCTAATGCGCACAGCGAGACGTGGGAGGCAGCTCTACCTGCGGCCCAAACGCTCCACCTGCGGCCGGGAGTGTCCCTGCCCCGGTTCCCGGGGGCTCCGTGCCTCGGGGGCGGCGTGTCCCGCTTTTTACAGCGGCTCCGGAGCGGTTCTGGAGCAGCCACGGGCGTTCTGCATCCCCGGGCGGGTAAAGCCTCTCTGCACAGCTGCCAGCCGGTCGCCCCAGGCACCAAACCGGGGAAAGCGACACCCAGAGTTATTAGAGGCAGCAAGACCGCAGGCAGCATCAACACGGCACCTGTCCCGGAGCAAACAGATTGCACGGAGCTCTGGGGACGCGCCGAGGGGCCCGAGGGGCCCGAACCGCCGCGCCCGGGGCGCGGAGCTGCCCGCGGGGAGCGGGGATGCGCTGGGAAGGGGCTGCGCGCTCCCCAGAGCCCCGTCCCTGCCGGGGACTGGGAGCTGGGAACTGCCTGGAAAACCAGGGAAGGTGGGAGCTGCCTGGAAAATCGGGGAAGGTGTTCCCTTGGCCCGGCCGCCCGGCACACCCGGTAACGATGGGGGCTGGATGGAGAATTACCAGCGCAGATGGGTTTGCACTAAAATAATTCCGTCCCATCTCCCCCTCCCCTCCTCTCTTCTGCAAAGCAACACGCTTGAAAATTGGTGAGTTCTTAATTTTTTCAAGTTTGTTTTTTTTTTTTTTTAATTCTGAAAAGAGGCACAAGTGCACGGCAGCAGGGGGAACCAAACATCACCGAGGGATGTAAAAGGTGTAACTTTTGGCTGAAAAAGTTCTGAGCTGGGGGAGCACCAGCCCACCCTTCTTGCTGTGGGCACTGTGGCTGCAAAGGGCCGTGGCACAGGAGAAGTAAGGACACCCCAAGGACTGCAGCCTCCAACTCCAGCCAGCCCAGAGCATCCAGCCTGCCTGGAAATCCCTGTCTGTGTTGCCTAATGCAGGGGCTGATCCCCAAATCCAGCTGCCACCCATCCTGTTTGGAGACCTTGTCACTCAAATCCACACCTGCCTTCTGCCTGGCACGGTGGGGTCCAGGTCCTTCCCTGTGCATCCCATACTGAAGATGGGCTTGCAGGATCCCAGCAGGATGCCAGCAGGATCCCAGCAGGATCACAGCAGGATCCCAACAGGATCACAGCAGGATCACAGCAGGCTGGAGGTGGGAATCTCCCACACCCTGCTCCTGGGCCCCCAGGAGCACACACTCATTTTTGGGGCTCGGGACACTTCCAAAACGTGGCCAGGGCAGCCGGACGGGCACATGGCAGGGGGCCTGGCAAAGGGCTAACGTGGCCACCAGAGGCCTGCGGGAGCAGCTGTGAGGCTGCTGAAGGACACGCCAGGCCTGGGAACTGGTGCTGCTGGGCTGGAAGGGCGAGTGGGACCCCACCACGACCACCTCGGGGTGCCCCACTCCTCCCCTTGCAGCCCTCTGAGGGATCCTGCAGCCCTTCCCGAGGGGAGGGACGTGCAGTGGCCCCGCTCCCGGTGTTATCTGCCTTATCTTTTCCCAGGCACTGCCCCAGGAGCGGTGCCAGGCAGCAGGGTGGCCGTGCACCCGGCAGGCCACGGGGAGGGAGCTGGTGGAGGTCTGCTTATCCCGCTGGGCTCCAGGCCCCCGTGCTGGGAGCTGGATCCCCCCTGGGTGCCAGGGCTGCAGCGTGCCCTCGGCCTTGGAGGGATCCCTGCCTGTGTCCCACGGCACCAGGATCAGCGGGAGGGCGAGGGGCAGATGGAGCAGAAGTGCCAGATGCCACCACAGCGTCTGCCTGGCTCCGGACACCCCGTGCTCCCAGGCAGGAGCAGGGGGAGCATCCCGGCTCCTCGCAGTGCCCCTGTGCCCCTCTCCCCTGCCTGTCCTGGCTCTCATTCTCAGCTGTTTGGCCACAAACCTGTGACCCTGGGGACAGGTCACCAGCTGGTGTCCAGCCAGAGCCAGGGAGGTCAGCAGTGACCTCTGAGGCCGTGTCCCCAGTGTCACCTGCGTTCAGCAATGGCTGCGAGCACCGAGGGTGAAAACCCAACCAGAGCACGTCAGGAGGCTGTGGTGAAAGGCCCGTGGCAAATCCCTGCAGGATTTAAAACCCATCAGATCTGAGCAAGGGGAGCCCCGCATCTGCTGCAGCACCTGCCCAGTGCCCCCCTGTCCTGCAGCCACCCCGGAGCCCAGGGCGAGGGCTGGGCCCAGGGGAACGTCACCCACCCTGCAGAGTCTGCACTGGGGAGAGGAAATCCACTCCAGCTGCCAGCTCTGGCTGATAAGGCAATCTCCTTTCATCTCTTATTGCCTCTCACTCCACCCCTTCATTCGTTTTGATTTTTTTTCTGGTTGCAGCCAGGGCCCCGCGCTGCGTCACGCTGACGTCAGGGAGGCAGCCAGGGCCACGGTCCCGGGGCTTCTTTCACAACCTGCCTGCCCTGGGGACTCTCGTGAATCACAATCTGCAGATAACAGCCCTGTTTGGCGATTGCCAGCAGGCCCAAGGGAGCCCACGCTGGTTTTTCCGCCCAGCCAGAGCGGGAGCAGGGCAGACACACTGGGAAAGGAGGCTGGAAAAGGGCAGGCACCAGGCTGGAGGGGCTCCTGTGTGCACAGGGGCACGGGGCTTGGAGCGCCCTGCTCCAGCAGAAGGTGTCCCTGCCCGTGGCAGGGGTGGGGAATGAGATGAGCTTTAAGGTCCCTGCCAACCCAAACCCCTCTGTGATCGCTCCGGGGTTGGCACAGGACCTTCTGCATCCACCCTGGGACAAAAAAATAATGGATTTGGCCACAAGCCTCTGGCCTGGGCAGTCCTTTATCCATCCCATCCTGCTGGCTCAGCGCTCGGCTGTGGGTGTTGAGCATCAGCCCCAGCAGGAGACATCAGAGTCATCCCACATCCACATGGCAGTGAGAGGAACAAGTCTGCCGTTTTTCCATTTTTCCTTCTTCTTGGAGATCTTTAAAAAAGAAAAGAAAAAAAAATATATCTTTAAGAATTTCCCAGCCCTACCTCCTTCATGCCTGCTCCCAGCTGGAAAACAAGGATCACCTTAGCTGCTGGGTTTCTCTTGCTCAAGGAGGGTTATTTGCAATCACTCCTGGCACGGTTTTACGTTAAGTGCTGGCCCAGCCCTGTTTTTGGGAACAGGGCATCAATTCAGGGCTCATTTCGAGCCACAATCCTCATTTTCAGGACATGATCCCTCCTTCCTGCACGATGAAAACCCATTCCTTGTCTTCGGGGAGTCCATTCGGGCCGAGGAGACCAGCGTGGGTTGCACATGGAAAAGGATTACTGTGAGACACCTCTTAAAACATTTTTTTAAAATTGACGTGCTCCCAGTCTCCTGTTTGCTGGTGGGTAATTAAGTCAATTAACAAGCATCTGTTTATTTATTTCCCTCGTTTGTGGATGCAAGCAGCTCGGGTAGCAGTTTGTAACGAGGGCCTGCTGGAGCTCGCCCGCCGATCCATGAATATTCAGGCAATCGCTGCACTCCATCTACAGGACCTGCTCCTCCAGCTCCAGGAATCTGGGAACGAGCTCCCGGGTGGCCAGGGATGGGACAGGCTGTCAGCCTGGGGCTGGGTTGGACGGGGCTTGGAGCAACCTGATCTGGTGGAAGGCGTCCCTGCCTATGGCAGGGGGCAGAACCAGATGGGCTCTAAGGTCCCTTCCATCCCAAACCAGCCTGTGACTCCATGATCCCGAGTTCCCTCCTAATCTGCATTTTGGCAAAGCCCCTCAGACACTCTCAAAGTCCTCCTGGGGCTGGTTTTGTGTCCCTCCTGCAGCCCAAGGCTTCAGCATCCTCCAGAAGGCGTTTGAGGGCTCGTGGGGGCTGGAAAGCAACGGGGACGGTCAGATTTAACACCGGCCCCGAGCACGGCCCTCCTCTCCTCCCCACATCCCGGCTGCCCTGGGGAGGAAGCACCACCAGGAAAGCAGCAGCTCCCTGGGAACTTGGCTATCTTGGGATCATGCAGGTGGATCTCCACCGAGCCCACTGACCCTCCTGGGGGTCTCCCCAGGACCTTTGTGGGGTCACCCAAAGCTCAGAGCACGTCAGGGTCAGCCTGGACACCGCCGTCCGCCTCTCCCTTGTGAAAGGCGCTCCGCATGCCCACAGCCAAAGGCTACGGCCCGGCCGGTGACATTCCCACGTGCCTTCAAAGGGTTGTTTAACCACGGGGGGCACAGGGAAGGAGGCCTCAGAGCCGGGGAAGGAGGGATCAGCAGGCTTGGGGCAGAGCATCCCTCTCGGGGAGCAGTTGGCAGGGGTGCAGCTGCTGCTGGCTCCTCTCCTGCGGACACGCCGGGTCAGCAGCAGCGATGTTCACTCCCTCCCGGAGCCGGCGCCCTGCAGCGCTGAACACCCTGGTTTTCCAGGACTGGGGGGGAAAGGGATGCTCCCAGCCCCAGGAATTTCCAGAGTGGCTCGGGCTGGCCCTGCGTGCCCTGCTCCTGGGGGGAGATGCCGTCAGCAGCTCGGAGGAGGCTGCAGGAGAAGCATCCGTCGTGCCTGCGAGAAGGGAGGGCAAGGCTCCTAAGCAGCCTCGCAAAATTCCTTGGGTTTGGGAGATTAATTAGTTTAAACGAGCAATTAGAGCTCGATTTAGCACTAGCTCGTGGCAGCTCTGCCGGATGGCTGCGCCTTCCCCGCTCCCGCTCTTCCAACGAGAGTTTTGGGGTTTTACAGCAGAAATCATCGGGGCTGGGAGTGCAGTCAGGCATGGAAGAAATCAGGGATGACAGTGGGTGAGGGAGGGCGGAGGTGGGAGGGTCACCTCCAGGGGCAGGGAGCACCATGGCACTGGAGATTTGGCCAAATCCTGCTGTTGGAGATTTCCAGGGTGGCTGGAGCTGGTCGGCCTCGTTTCAGAGCTCACAGAAATTTGCCATCCAGTTTTGAGACAACTCGAAAAAGCCCAACAAGATAAACCCCAGAAAAACCCCTCCAATTTACAGCAGAGCAGGAGGTGTCATCATCATAATAATAATAATAGTAATGATCACTGGATGAAAATTTGCAATAATGAACAGGCTGCAGCCCAAAGCTGCTTGGAGAAATTCACATCCCATGGCTTTGTTGACGAATAAAAGATCCCTCCAGGGCAGTGCAGAGCTGGGGCCTTTCTTGTTGATCCCAGAGAAGCCACACTCAGTTGTTGGTGCCCTGGAAGTGTCCAAGGCCAGGCTGGACGGGGCTTGGAGCACCCTGGGATAGTGGAAGGTGTCCCTGCCCCTGCCCAGGGAATGGGATGGGATTTAAGGTCCCTTCCCACCCAAACCAGGGTGGGGATTCCAAGATTCCACAATACTTGCATGCTCTGAGCCCTCCTTTAAATCTTTTCAGGGCCTCTGGAAGACGACAGATGAAGACATCATTTTCCTGGGTGAATGAAACGAGGTGCTTCCCCCTGAGGAAATCATCTCTGCTCTGCACCTTTTCCTTGATCCCACACAATTCGAGAGACAGCTGATTTATAGATTTGGGAGGCTCTCTTTTTTCCCCACTGCTGCCAGGAGTGAGATGGATCAGGCACATCCCACCCTGGATGAGGTTCCAGCGCCTCTGCCCAGCATTCCCCGTGTCCCCCGCGGACGGGGCACTCAGGGACGAGGGTGGAGAGGATTCCAAACAGCACCCAGGGCTCCCAGGAAGGTATGGAGGAGGCAAATCCTGGCCACAGAAAGGGGAACTTGATCTGAATTCCAGCGAGGAGAAGGAAAAAATGTGGAGAGAGAGGAGGAATTGGTGCACAGGAGGATGGAAGACAAGGCAGGGTGAGCACAGGGGTTACACTGCGGGGTGGAGGGTTTTGGGGGGTCTTTAAAACCCAGCCTAAAGAGGGTCACTCTCACAGTTATTAATAATTACCTCTGTTTGATACCCTCCCCTCCCGTCCTGGTATTCATCTGGAGAGAAAAAAACCTAAAGCAGCCAACCAAAACAAACACAGAAACAAACAAAAAGCCTGCTGCCCCAGACAAAACAAATAATAGAAAAATCTCCCCACCCCCAGAAAACCCCCAAAACTCTAAACCCCTCAAAATACAGTACTCGAAAAGAAACTAAAAAAATAAAAAACCAAATTAAAACCAAACACAAACCCCCAAGAAACCCAGCCCTCCCAAAAAAACCTCCAAAAAAAACCGACCCCCACACAAAAAAAAAAACCTGAAAAAGATCCCCAAACAAACCCACCACCAAAAACCCAAAAAAACAAAACAAAAAACCCTACCCCCCAAAACCCAAAAAATCCACCCTGAAACAAAACACAAAAAAACCCTAGAAACAAACTAAATGAAACCAAACCCCACCCCGAAACCCCCTCAAAAATAAAAAAAAACTCCTCCAGAAACAACCCCACCCCCCAAAACCCCAGAAAAACCTTCAACACCCCGACAAAACAACAGGTTTTGGGTTGAGCGTGGAAAAGTCTCCGCAGGGAAGGGAGCTGCTGTTATCCACATCCATCCTGAACTTCCCAACAAACCACCCTGGGGTAGCACCTACCCTTGGCCAAACCTTTTGTTTGTGCCCAGCACCCCCTGGCTTTATCACCCTTTCCAGCACAGCGCTCCCAGCTCCCAAAAAAACCCTCCCATGGCCATTTTTTGGGACATCTTGTCCTCCCTGTCCAGGCCCTGCAGGTGCTCGGAGCTGCTGCCCCGCCAGGCTGGAAGGGGCTGCTCCGGGCTCCCGTTCAGCAGGCACAGGAAATAATCCTCATCTCATCTGGCCTCGGCCCTGCTCCAGCTGGGCCTGCTGGTCTTCCAGAGGTGCAGCTGCCTTGGAGGATCTCGGAGCTGCAGGAGGAGAGGTTTTGGCATCTGTCCCCCCACCCCGGTGCCCCCCGCGCTTTCTGGGTTGCTCAGATGGCAGCAAACGTGCTTTTCCTGGATCTCCCCCTAGAAGGGGCTCAGGGGAGGGTTTCGGGGGGCTAAAACTGAAAAGGAAAAATAATTGAAACCCCTGATGAAGCTGGAGGCACCAGCACAGCTGATAACAGCGTCTCCATGGTGCCTGGGGGCTTGAAAACCAACAGGGCTACAATCCTACAGGAATCCTACAATTCCTCAGCTCCTGCCACAGCTTTGGTTCAAACTCTCATTCCTATGGGGACAGTGGAGACCTTTGGGACAAACTGGAAATCATAAAATCATGGAATGGTTTAGGTTGGAAAGGATCTTAAAGCATCATCTTGTCCCACCCCCTGCCACGGGCAGGGACACCTTCCACTATCCCAGGTGGCTCCAACCCCATCCAGCCTGGCCTGGGACACTTCCAGGATGGGGTGGGACACATTTCTGGAGGTTTTGAGATCCTGTCCCCTCTTACCTCTGCGCTTGTGGGGAGGGAACTCCCGGCACTCCTTCCTCCCCATCCAGCTGGGAGCAGGTGCTGATGCCTCTCTTCGGTACCCTGGGTGCTCCAAGCTTCCTTCTCCATCCTCATGGATGAGCTTTGTGTGTGGCTGCAGCCTTCAGCGCTCCGGGGCTGGATCACGGGATCAGAGAGCCCCAGAATGGTTTGGGTTGGACGAGACCTTAAAGCCCATCTCGTTCCAACCCCCTCCTGCCATCCCAGGTGGGGTGTGCAGGGGTCCTTCCTCACACAAGTCCCTGCAAGTGGCTGTGGGATGGACCAGCCAACACTGGGGGAGAAAGGGAAAAGCTCCCAGGACTGCTGCCTGCCCCGAGGTGCCCAGAGCGGGGAAGACACACAATGGAGAGACCACAATAAACCCCTAAATCAGTGCGGGGACAGCAGGGAGCACAAACACCCTGAGGAGCCCTGAGTGCACAGGGAGGTGGACACAGAAGCAGTCCGGACAGGACCCCTGCACAGGGGCAGGAGTTTGAATGGATACCCATTCCTGGGGAACCCCACCTCTGGCAGCAGCAGGAGGTCTGTGCAGAGCGGAACCAGTGGGATGAGAGCCATGGGCACGGAGAAAGGATGGAGGCTGTGACCCACCTGCCTGGCACTGGGGGTGGGGCTGGTGTGACAGGGCAGGTCTGTCCCCCTTGCTGGGCATCCCAGCAGGAACAGCTGCTGGCACGCAGCACAGTCCCGAACCCTGCTGGAAGTGTCACGGCTCCACAGGCCAACGGGAAGATTTTCCCACTTTTATGGGAATTCCAGGCCCACTGACCTCGGGGGAAGCGTGGGGAATGCCCAGAGAGCAGCTTTGTCCTCAGCCCCTGGGTGCTCTTTGCCTGGCTGTCAGACAAGGCCACCCCAAGGGGCACCTGAGGGACAGGAACTTTGCTTGAAGTCCTTCAGATCCAACCGCTGGGCACTGGGGTTCACCAGAAAGAGCAGCTGTGGCTGCCCCTGGATCCCTGGAAGTGTCCCAGGCCAGGCTGGACGGGGCTTGGAGCAGCCTGGGATAGTGGAAGGTGTCCCTGCCCAGGGCAGGGGGTGGCACTGGATGGGCTTCAAAGGCCCTTCCAACCCAAACCATTCCATGCACAAACACACATTTTTGGAGCTGTGCCCGCTCCGCCGTCCTCCTCCACCCCGTGCTGGATTTAAACCAGAGCAGCATCTGAAGTGATGGCCCTGAACCTCCCTCCCAGCTGCAAGCTACATTTTCTGGCCCAGAAACCCCTGACAGCCCATTCCCCGAGGGACGGGAGGAAATCTCCCCGTGTGATGTGGCAGCCTTCCCGTCCTTCGCCACGGGCAGCACTTCCCCAGGGATGAGCCCCGTGTTCACACCCTCGGCCGGAGGATGCTCGAGCAGTGTGGAGCAGGGGGACAGGCAGCATCTCCATCGTCCATCCTCCTAAATCCCCGACTCCTGGAGATGCCCCACCCCTCCAAAGCACCCCGCAGGGGTGGTGCGGGGCCGGGGCACAGGCGGGGAGCGGCCCGGGGCGAGCTCCAGCCCCCGACGGCCCCGGAGGCAGCTCTTCCCCTGCAGCTTTCCGCTTGCCTCAGCACTGCTCCTGCTATTAAATCCAGAAAGGCAATAACATCCCCAGCAATAGATGCCACTGGTGATAGCTCGGGGAGCAGATAAGGCTCCCAGAGATGTGCTGTTCCCCTTCAAAGCCGTGGTCACGGTGACCTCCGCAGGTACTTTAAACTCAAGCTGGTTTAAATGCGGTGCTTTGTTTGTTTGGTTGTTGCTGCATCCACTTTTTAAGGAAACTTTCAGCCATCCTAAGCCCTGCTCGTATCTGCTGTTCTCTGGTTTCCCCCTTCATTTAATGAGGCAAGGACTAGTTAATTAAAAAAAGGATCTCCATCTCCCAGCTGACAGATTGCCCTTGGCCCGAGCAATCGTGCTCCCCACCCCTCTCCCTCTCCCTCCTCCCAGGAGATGGAAACCAGCCCTTTGATGGGATGTGTTTGCACCTTGCAGGGATCCAGTAAATTAAAAAAAAAAAAAATTAAAAAATAAAGATACAGAGTCAGCTTGCTTCCCACTGAACCCCAAGGCTTTGGGTTACTGCTTTGGGGTGCAGCACAGCCCTGCAGCTGAGAGAGAGAGGGGCTGGGTGGTTTCATGGAGCCCCACGTGGAAAAGCTCCCCTACCCCTGTCCCCACACCATTTTTAGAGCAGAAGCTGCAGGCACACACGGCTGCATCCCAAACCCCTCTGTGTAATTACAGATCCACGGTTTCTTCTGGGCTTCCACTGATTTAATCATCCTTTCTCGTCTGCCTCTAATACCCGGAGCTCTGTCAGAGGGCAGAAACGCAGCCTTTCCATCCAGGAGGACAAGAGTTCCCTGCAACAGCTGCTATATTTAACAGGGAAAAAAAAAAATTACACTGGGTTGCCATGGCAACCCTGGCTTCTAAAAATAGACCTGCCATATCCAGCACAGCCGAGAGCACAGGCAGCGCTGACGGGAGCTGCTTCCACCGAGCGCTGGGGGAATGGAAGCAAACTTTTATCCCTCGCCGGAATTGCCACGGAGCAAATCCTGCAGAAAAAGAACCAAAAATCACAGGAGCCTCCGCTAATGAAAACCTTGCGCGAAGGATCCCCACTCCCCTTGGCTCACATCCACGAACCGCGCTTCCTGGGATCGGAGGGGTGCTTTGGGAACGGGGGGCAGGGCTGGAGCGAGCTGGGCGAAGAGATGGAGATGGAATGATGGTGCTGGATGTGGCTGGTTTTCCAGCAGGGGCTCAGAGCAGCCAAGTGGCCACGGCTCTGGCACCAGGGTCACCCCCAGGCAGCAGATCTGCCGGGGTCAGGCTGGGTCTGGACACCCCCAGGGAGCACCCAGCCTTGCCTTGCTCGCTTTAAGTGACCCACAGAGAGCCGTGATGGGGTACAGAGGTTTCCAAACGGCCTTTTCCTCCCCTGCCACCAACAAAACCATCAAACCAGGAGCCTCCTCCTTCCCCGCTGGAACACAGACCCTGTCACCAAAACACAGCCCTACAGCAAGAGCCAGCTGAGCATCCCCCGAAATCTGGTCAGCAGGGCCGAGCAGTCACAGCCTGGTGAGGAGCAGCAGTCACTTCCCATGGCGCTCCAGGCCTGCCGTCATCTCCCTGATTCTCCCTGACACCGCGGCTCCGCGCGGACGGACCGCGGCCCCCAGCACTGCCCCCAGCCCCGCTGCCGCGGGCAGGAGGGTCAGAGTGCCCTCCCCGAGCCCTCCCCGAGCAGCCCTGGCCTCGAGGAACCCTCGAGCGTGGAGGTGGAGCGCCGAGTGCCTGCTGGAGGAGGCACGGCGCTGCTTGACTCCCGCTCTGCTGGCGGGAGGAAGGCGCTGGAGAGGGAGGAAGGGCTCTCCAAGAGGAAAACACTTCACGTTGTTGTAGCAGTCAGTCTGTGTGTGCTTGTGTGTGAGGGTTCTTTCTCCTTTTTTTTCCCCCCACTTAAGGGAAAACAGATTGCCAGGCCTGATGGGAACCTAGGGCAATCTAGAGCAATGTTTTCTCTGTTCCGTGGTTGATACCAGCAGCCTCGGAGCAGGGTCCAGGGGAGGCCGTGAGGATGCTCAGGGAGCCAGGCTGGGAGAGCTGGGGGCACTCACCTGGAGAAGAGAAGGTTCCAGAGACACCTCAGAGCCCCTTCCAGGTTTAAAGGGGCTCCAGGAGAGCTGGAGAGGGACTGGGGACAAGGGATGGAGGGACAGGACAAGGGGGAATGGCTTCCCACTGCCAGATGGGACATTGGGAAGGAACTGTTCCCTGTGAGGGTGGGGAGGCCCTGGCACAGGGTGCCCAGAGCAGCTGTGACCAAGCACCAGCAGCAGCAGGGGCTCTCTTGACTCATTGCACCTCCCACCCGTGGTGGCCACATGGACGATGCCTCCCCTCCACAGGCTGGGCTGGCCGAGGACACTGGCACCATCCAAGAGATGCCCCAGCCCAGCCTGTGGCCCAAAGCTGGACAGGGTGGAAGCCTCGGGCGGGTCACTGAGCCGAGCGGTGCCCGGAGGCTGCTGCTGAGCAGTGAATCCCCCTCTGCCCTCGTGCCCTCCCCAGGCTGGGGCTGCAGGAGCATCCAGCTCTCCGAGGGGCTGGCCGGAGGGTGCTGGAGCAGGGAAGAGCTCGGGAGCATCGGCACGGGCTTGGCAGAGGGGGGAAGGGGCCTCGCTCGAGGACTTCAGGTTCTGTTTGCTTCACCCCGCTGCATCCTGACCCAGTTCCTGGCCAATCCCAACATCCGTGAGGATCTCACTGCAGAGAGGATGTGAATGCTGGGTGTTTCTCCGGCTGCCTCCAGCACCTGCCACGTCCTGCTCAGCACTTCCCACAGCCTCCCCGTGCCTCTGGAAGCAGAGCACACTTGTCCTCTGTTCTGTGTCATGCCTGGCCCACTTGGACACCTGCCCTGGTCCTCCCCTGCAGTGCCCAGAGCGGTGTTTCTGTGGCTGGTGGCTGCATCAGCATCACAGCAGCCCCTCCTTGTCGCTGACAAGGGCAGTGGATTCGTGCCCCAATAAATCCCCACCTTTGCAGCAGCGTGTGAAAGGAAAGGTTTAACGGTGAATTAACCCCCAAACCGGCCAGATGGGAAAGGTAGTGGATGAGATTTACCCTAAACGCCACGGTGTGATGGCAGGGGGTGCAGCTCCTCTGGCTGAGCATGGAGAGGGTGGAGGGAGGGCTGTTTGCTGCCGGGGCTGCTGCTTTCAGAGCAGGGCAGGGAGTTAAGTGCACAGAGTCGGCTGCTGCTAATGGTGTTTGTGTTTAGAGCCTAAACTCACATCACGGGAAGGTGATTTAGAAGGAAATTCTTTTGTGTAAGGGCTGGAAAAGGCACCGTGAGGCCCTGGCACAGGGTGCCCAGAGAAGCTGTGACTGCCCCTGGATCCCTGGAGGTGCCCAAGGCCAGGCTGGATGGGGCTTGGAGCAGCCTGGGATAGTGGGAGGGGGCCCTGCCCATGGCAGGGGGGGAATGGGATGGGATTTAAGGTCCCTTCCACCCCAAACCATTCTGGGATTCCATGAGATAGATTTCACCAGGGCATCCTTCCCTCCCCAGGGGCCTCCAGCTCTCAGTAAGGCCAGGCCAGGTGCAGATGTGGCAGCAGCCTGCATGCCCGGGCCCAGCCACGCCGTGCTCATGGGCAGGTGGGTGCTTTCTCAGGGAAACCCAGCTCCTGACGGCTCTGTCCCAGCCCTGAGCCGCTGCCCTCGGCCACAGGAATGCAGCAACAGCCCTGCACAAGCCCACACAGACTAGTGGAGCACGTGCCCCACACGTGGGCTGGGCTCTGAAAGTGAAATGTGACAGAGGGCACGGAGGGTGCTCAAGATTTACAGGGATGAGGCAACACAAACACAGTCAGATGCTTAATTTTGATGTGGGTCTGGACAGATTTGCCTCAAAGGCTTAGCTGGGACCCCTGGGAGGAACTTTGTGGGTGGAACACTCCCAGCCCCAAAAAGAACAAGACAATGACTCCAAACAGGAGGTGAGAGAGCCCATCCCAGAATCCTGCACCCCTGGATGTCCCCCCATCACAGATCCTCACCTCCCTCCTGGTTTCCTGCCACCGAGCTGGCTCAGCTTTGTGCCCTGTCCTTGCAGACATCCCTGTTCCTCCACTCCCGCTTCTGGCAGGACACAAATCACAGCAGGACACATGATCCATCAGGAATCCATGGAGACCACGTTACAAGCCAAGGGACACCTTGGGTACATTCAATCTGCTGGAAATTATGATTTCTGGCTCCACTGCTGTCCCAGAACATGGAATCCCACACTGGTTTGGGTTGGAAGGGACCTTAAAGCTCATCCTGTTCCACCTCCTGCCATGGGCAGGGACACCTCCCACTGGACCAGGCTGCTCTAAGCCCCGTCCAGCCTGGCCTGGGACACTTCCAGGGATCCAGGGGCAGCCACAGCTTCCCTGGGCACCCTGTGCCAGGGCCTCACGGTGCCTTTTCCAGCCTTTCCTCCAACAAAACCCGATACACCCGCACTGAATTTTGCCTCGGGTTTCCTTTCTTTGCTCCAAGTTCAGCTGGGTCTCTCTCCAGGAGCCAGGAATTAAGTAGCACAGCTATTCCAAGGTAAATTGCTCTACAATTGCTTTTCCATAGCAGGAGGGTTGTTTTCTTAGGGCAAACCACTTTTATCCTTGAGGAAAGCGTCAGCAGGAGGAATAGCCAGGGAAAGCTTGGCCATGCTGCTATTCTGGAGCCACTATCAGGTAAAAAAAAGGCCAGTGAGTTTCCCCTCTGCAGTTTTTGTGGCCAAGTTCTTTAACTCTCCCTCAGCTCAGCTGAGGATGTCAGAGCTGGGGTTCCCTGTAAAGGCTCTCAGCCTGGGCTGGGGAGAACAAACCGAAAGGGCACAGAAACGGTGGAGCTGCTCCAGCCAGGGAGAAACGCCTGTAATTAATGTGGTGGGGAAATTACACGTCCATACGGCCCCCCCCAAACACCAGAGCAGACATCCATTTCCTGCAGGGCTGTGGCCGCCCGCCAGCCCGCAAATAAATCACAAAACCACAAAGCCAACGAGGAGGAAAAGAAAGGGGAATTATCACAGAGGATGCAGCAGCCTTTTGTGGCAGGAAAATCAGCAGCGTCTCCAGCAGACATCTATTGTTTGTCAATAACATTCCCTAATGCTTCCCACAAGTCGGGACTCGCACGGGCAGGGATGTTCAAGCAGAACAACGGAGGTCTCCCTGGATTCTGCGAGCTCCAAAGGCACAGCCAAGAGCTTGGGAGGCTTGGGAGATGGACTGACCTGCCCCGGAGGCGTCTGTGGGACCAAACCCAAACAAGCCCACAGCAAACCTGGCATTAAATGGGCTTTGGCGCGGGTGAAAAAGTGGAATAAACGCAAAGTTGCCGACTTTCCTCCAGGAAGAGGGTGTCTGGAGGGCAGGGATGGAGCACTCAATGGCCTGGCAGCACCTCCAGAGGGACCGTGTCCAGGGATGCTGGAGATTACAAACGAGAGAACAAAGTTTCAGCGAGGACTCGCAGTCCTGCTCCCACACATTTCCCACCCTCACCCGTCCCCGTGGAGGTTTAATGGCCTGGGACCCCCTTCACTGAGAGCCTCTCCATGGCCTTCCAGCTGCCTTTGGCTCCAGCAGCGGGACCATGACAGCAGCTTTATGGCCCCTGAAGCTGGGCTGTACCAGCACCGGGAGACTGGAGGAGAAGGTCCATTAGTGGGGTTCTGAAGGGCAGTTCCTGTTTTCTTCACCACCCAGGGCCTGTTAATGAGCCATGGGTGGATGCTGTGCTTCCCTGTGGCTACAGCCACCCTGGCAAACGCAGGAGCATTCCCAAGGGGGTTTTCCTCTCTCCCACTCTGAGCTGAAGCGCTTTGAGGGGCACTCAAAGCCATCCTGTGCTGCTCACAGAGAAGCTTCTCCACCACCTCTTTCCCTGCCACAGGAACACTGAATCTCATGGATTGGAAGGGACCCTAAAGATCACCCAGTTCCAACTGGACCGGGTTGCTCCCAGCCCTTTCCCACCTGGATGAGGTGGGTTTATCTCCCTGAACCCCCTGATTTCACTGCCTGGCCACCCAACCTCCACCAGAACCAGAGGTCCCATGACCAGGGACAGCTGTGACGGAAGTTCCTCCCCTGTTCCAGGCTTGCCCATCCCAAATCCTCGTCCCTCCTGCTCTTACCCTGCAGTGGGCAAAGACAGCTGGCACTTAGCAAAGGCAGGGAATAGAGCAGAATGCTTCCCTGCACCTCAGGCACTTCAGCTTTTCCTTCCCTTCCTTGGCCTGCTTGAAAAAAAAAAAAAAAAAAAAAAGAGAGAGAGAGAGAGAGAAATTGTATTTATTCACACACACACATTTGTTTGGGAGCAAACCTCGCTGATTCCTGGCTGTCATTCCAGAAGCAGGGAGAACAGCAGCCCTTCACGTCTGCCCGTTCCTCGGCGCTTTGTGCTCCTGTGCTTCGAGCGGCGCTCCCAGCTCTGATAAAGGCATTAGTGCATTTCCTGGGCTGCATTAGAAACCAGGAGATGCAAAGCCCTCTGTTTATGCACTTCAGCACTGAGAACGTGCAGAAACAAGGCACCCAAGCTCTCCAAGGCCCCCCAGCAGCTCTGCACGGACAAAGCACCCCAATCATTTGGCTGTGTTTATGAGGGACACATCTCAGGGATTAGGGCAGGAGCAGACGTCTCCTGGATGTTTTCACAGCACTCTGCTCAGAGCAGTGGCTCCTGCAGAAACATCCTCTGAGCTGGGTCCAGGGCAAGCTCCCTCTTGAGCTCACCATGACCAAATGGTGCACAGGATAAGGACATTTGGGATAAACACATCTGGAAGTGGCTCTCTAGCTGCAAAGAAATGCTTATTAACACACTTCTTTTAGGGTAAAAATGGAGCAAAACTGAAATGCGGCGAGCACGGATTCGAGTTTTCATCTGGGGAGGGGAAAGCTCTGCCCAAACCAGAGCACGCCCAGCACTGCAAACAGCAGCTTAATCCTTTATTATTTGTGTTTCCATTTCCTTTTAACCAATTCCATCACAGAATCGTTGAGGTTGGGAAAGACCCCCAAGACCATCAAGCCCAGCTGTGAACCCAACAGCACTAAACCATTCCCCTGAGCACCACATCCACACACCTTTTGAACATTTCCAGGGAAATGCCTCCACCACTGCCCTGGGCAGCCTGGTCCAATGCCTGGCCGACCTTCCAGTGGGGAGATTTCCCCCAGTTTCCACTCCAAACCTCACCAGGCACAACTTGAGGCCGTTCCCTCTTGTCCTGTCCCTTGAGCTCCAGAGCCTTGCCCAGCTCCGTTCCCTTCTCAGGACGCTCATCCCGGGTGGAACACCAGGAAAGGGAGCTGCACCACCCCAGGGCAGAGCTCTTCTACAAACAGGAAGAAAAAAAACACCTGCAAAAAATTGGTTTAGGCTAATCCTAAACTGAAAGTTCATGTTCCTTAGCTAGATTTCAAAAACAAAGTTTGCTTGACCCGAAATATTTTATTTGACCTAAGATGGTTTGTTTTGCTTTAAGTTTCTTGGAAACTTAGAAATCAGGGGACTGAACAGCTCATTAAAAAAGAGAAAAAAAAGAAAAAAAAAGAAAAAAGAAAAAAAAGGAAAAAAAAAAAAAAAAAAGAAAAAAAAAGAAAAAAAAGAAAAAAGGGAAAAAAGGAAAAAAAAAGAAAAAAGGAAAAAAAGGGAAAAAAAAAGAAAAAAAGAAAAAAAGAAAAGAAAGCCCTCTCAGGGCTGGAGGCAGGTGACAACAATAAGCAGTGATAAAAGAGCAGCAGTCTGTGTTCACAGAAAATGCCCCAGCTTGCCCGTGTGCCCACAAGGGTGCATTAGTTCATGTTGTCAAAACTGCTCTGTTTAAAAATAACAATACTACTAACAATGAAATATTCCCTCAGCCAGATGGAAGGAGAGGGTGGTGCCTGGGCAGGACACGGAGCCAAGTGTCCCCGCCAGGACTGCTGGAGTGCCCCGATGGGATGGGGATGGCCGTGTCCCATCTCCCGCTCTCGCCCTGCCCCACGGAGGGATTGCAGCGAGCAGAGCAGCCGGGGTGGCACGGCAGGGCTCTGCAGGAGCCCTGGGCTGGGCAGTGCCAGCAGCCCTGGCCCGCAGGGCAGAGCCAGCACTGCCCTTTCAGCAGCAGCCTGTGCGTTAGTGGCTCCCCTCCCTCTCCCACGCTGCATTTTGCTTCCAAGGCCTTGCAGCGTCCCCGACACCAGCTCATCATTTCCCCACCGCTCCTTGCCCCTCAGTGTCACCCAGAAAGAGCTGTGTGAGGGGAAACACCTGCCTGGAGCTGCTGCTGGCAGGGGGAGCTCGTTGTGCTTGGGTTTAAGGACACTTTAAAAGGGCCCCTCACCCCTCCGCTCCGTGCAATCACAGAACCACTAAACTTGGAGGGGACCTCCATCAAGCCCAAAGAGGTGTCCTTTCCCTGCATGCTGCTGAGAACTGAAATTCCCTTCATTTGAGACTCCTCCAACACACCAGGAATGCCCATTCACCCTCGTTAGCAGTTTGCTGGTGCGTTTTTCCAGACTCAGCGCCGGTGGCTCCACACGGGAGCTCCAGCAGGCTCCAAGAGCAGGCTCTGCTCGCTGGAATTCTTCACCCGTGTCCGACCCACGACTTTTGGGGGCAGGGCCTGAGCCTGTTGTGTCTGAGACCATTGCCCTAAAGACTCCCTGCTCCTCTCCATTTTCCCAGGCACTGCAGGATCCCGGGGAGGGCCATTTCACATCCCCTGCAGCCTCACAGTGCCCAGCAAAGCCTCTTGAGAGCAGCAGCTTTCTGCGTGCCGCCACCCTCTGCATCCCAGGGATGCTCCTGAACTTTAGCCTGGCTTGTGCTTCTGGCTCCTCTCCGAGGCCTTTGATCCAAGAAAGCCTCTCGGCATGTTCCCCTCGCTCGGCTGGGGAATTCAGCACTGCGGTAGCTTGCATTGCAGATTATTTTTAGGGATGATCCAATCGAGACAGATAAAAATAAGAAACGAGCTGAATCTTTGCTGGAGCTGACTGCAAAATGCTGTGGCTTACTTACCAGAGCCTCGTGGCCAGAGTGGGATTCCTGATCCAAGAGCACATCCAAGAACAGGTCAAGGGTTCATCCACAAAACTCGATGGCTCAGGCTGTGCTGCCACCAGCACCCAACAGGACAAAAACCAGAGATCAGCACAGATAAACACAGATACCTGCATGCCAAAATACCCGAATCACATCCAAATTTCATTTCAAAGTCAAGGAAACATCACCCATAGCTGCCAAGGACATCCTAAGAAACAAGGGGCAGCCAGGCTGGTGATGCACTGCTGAATTTCACTGAAAGCCCTTAATAAATGCTTATCAGATCTTTAATAAACTCAGCTGGGCTGTGGAACCACAGCCCTCACTGTGGGCTCTCGACTGGAGAGAAAAGAAGAGCAGAAAGCAGTGAGACATCTCCCTGTGGCACATGCCCAGACTGCAGAAAAGTGCTTGAGGCGAAATTCCAGAGCACAGTGAAGGACAAAATATGATTTTTCCTTTTTTCACTGATGTGAAGAAACAGGATTCGCTCTCAACTGGTCAGTATTGCCTGGGGAAAGAAAGCACAAAAAAGAAACCACCCCTGGTGGGGTGAGATGACTTGTCCAAACCAGTCACTTAGAGGTGTTTATTTTGTAAGAAGGGAATTTTTCCCTTTTCTTTTTTTCTGGTCAGGTTGATTACTGCCAGCAGTATTTTAGCATCTGCTGTGCCTGCTGACCTACCACATTTACCCTACTTACACTAATTAAACTTTAATTAAGCTCACTAGATGTTCATCTAACATCAAGAGTAAGGCAAAGGCTCTGCTAGGCGAAGGTCTCGGCGTGGCCGGGCAGTTTGGGTTTACATCACTTTATTTATACACCCATAACAAAGGGGAGGGGTTTGTCAGGGCAGCTCACTTCTGACCCACTCACCTGACCCTGCCAACACCTGCCCTGCAGTTTTGTTCTCAACCAGCTGCACCAGGACTTCTTGGGGTAACAGAGACCTCAAGGCACTGAGGAGTGTTCTGGGATGCTCCCATGAGTCCAGGCCCGTCAGGTACCTCAGGTTTCTCCTCCCAGGCTGCCAATCAGGTCTTGTATTTCTATTTCTTAAAAAAAAAAAAGAGCAAAAGGACTTTTCTGCCAGCCCACCCTGGCAGTGCAGGGTGCAGCCCCTGCTCCGAGCACGCACAGCTGTTTTCCAGTCAGCCTCGCTCGAACAGCTCGAGCCAAGTTTCCTGACAAGTCAGTTCTCCTCTCCTCTCCGCCTCCAAAATAAATCCCCTTGCATCCCAGGAAACGTGCTGCCACCACAGGCTCGGGAGGCGAGGGAGAGGCGGCACCAGGAGTTCCCTGTGGCACCTGGAACACGGGAGTCACCTCCTCCCTCGCCAGCCAGGGCTGCACCAGCCAGCGGGGATTCAAACAGAGCCTGGCGCTCTCCCCAGCCCAAAAGATTCCCAGAATCCCCAAGGCTGGAAAAGACCTCCAAGATCTTCGAGCCCAAGTGTTAACCCAGCTCTGCTTTTCCCCAGTTTCAGCAGGATCAGCTGGGAAAGCCAAGCCAGCTGCGTGTGCACACTTTGAGGATCAGCAGTCTGATTGTTGGCATCCAGAGATGTCCTCTCGCACAGCTCACTCCATTCTCACCTTCAGCAAAATGGCTCAGCCTCTGATCCTGGGAAAGCCACTTATTTTAGAGCTATTCCTCTACAATTGCTTGAGCAATTCTCCCTCTTCTTTCTTTTTTTTTTTTTTTTTTAAAGCAAGCAGGAACTCTAAAAAGAAGGTTTTTGGAAAAGGATATTTTGGCAACAAACCTCTCAGTTTAGTGCTTGGCAGGCACCAAGCATTTCAGCTTTGAAAAATAAAAATTTCCTCAGAGCTTTGGGGGGTTTTGCTATTTTTTTGGCCTTTCTAAATGAACGTGCAGGTTGGTGCTGTGAGTGGGGAGGCTCTGACACACACACACAACACACACAAAAAAACCCCTCAACGCTGGTGGATTTCCAGTGATCTCTACATAGAAAGATCCGAGTCCAAGTCCAAATTCAGGAGGAACACACATGGATGCATGGAGTGATTTCCCCTGAATGACAGCTCCCAGGTAGCATTGGAGGGTGTTGGAATCATGGAATGGTTTGGGTTGGAAAGGACCTTAAAACTGTTCCCATTCCACCCCCTGCCATGGGCAGGGACACCTCCCACTGGACCAGGCTGCTCCAAGCCCTGTCCAAGCTGGCCTGGAACACTCCCAGGGATCCAGGGGCAGCCCATTTAAGGGTGTTGGGGACCCCCAAGAGCAACCCCTCATTGCTTCCCTCTTCCCTGCAATGCCACTTGCTGGGCAGCAGACCCCTCACCTCCTCCATCACCTGCCTGTGCCACCCTGCTGGTCCCAAAACGCTCCACAATTCCCTGGAATGCCTTTGCAGCAGGGATGGGTGAGTCAGGGCCTCCTTTGGCTGCTGGATGCTGTACCAGAGAGAGGCTTCGACCCTTAAAGTAAAAATACCACTTTATAAACAGAGCAGAGATGAGATTTATCACCAGCAGGAACGGGGAAGCCACTGTTCCAAACAATAGCCACCCATTTATCCTGTTTGATTTTCGGTCCATCCAAGGAAAACTGCTCCTGGGGAATGTTCTGTGCACAAGCAGGGGCTCCTGGTGAGACATTCTGCCCACCAGCCGAGCCCAGCAGTGGAAACTCTCCGTGCAGGAGTGAAATGGGTGCCTGTGCCACAGAGGCCTGGGCAGACAGGTGCCAATGCCCCTGGTACCCCTTGGCCTGTGCTGAACAGAACAGGGTAACAACCTCTTTAAAACCACATCCTGCATCTATCTCTGCAGCAAGCCAACTTCTCTGGGATCCTCTGGAATGGCTTTGCTTCCAAACTCATTTGCTCCATGGCACGGGGGGGAATAAAAAGAAAAGGCAGAGAGGTAACAGGAGAAACAGAACATTTGGCAAATGTGCACTGAACTTCACACAAGGAGCCCATCGGTTCGGGCAGCCCCATCTCTATGGCAACCAAACAGCACAAAAACAAGGCATTAACAGCTAAATTTATTAGTGGGCAAGTGCTGAGCTTTTATCATTCCAGGGGTGTGTTCCCCTCCCCAGCTCGATGGGGTTCCTGAGGAAGATGGGCCTGGTTCAAATGCCAACACAAACACGGGCACACCATTTACAGAGAGCCGAGCCGAAGCTGCCGTGGCTTTAATCACAGTTTGAGAAACAAACAGCAAAACAAACCCAAGGAAAAGAGGCTCTGTGGAGGGGAGTTACCCAGTTTCCACTTTGCTTGGCGAAATTGTTAAAGGTTTGCAAGGCACGGGTGAGGGGAGAGAGGTAGCTCCATGAAGATCTTCGTCAGGAGGAGGAATGGGGGCTATAAACTGGTTCTCCCAAAATAATTCCCAAGTGCCTTGCTTTTATTTTAAATGGGCATTGGAAGCCCTAGGAAAATGTGTAACTCCATCTCCGCTGTGCCACAAGGCTCCAGGTCGTGCCACAGGCTCTGGGGGGGGGAGTGGGGCTGTTTGGATTTGTTCACTCCAGGCATAAGCAATGGCTTGGGGATGAAGATGCCGGAAAGCCACATTTAAACGCTTCCCATTTAAAGCATCTTCCCATTCCGAGGGCCCTGGGTGAGTTCCAGCGGCCCCAGGAGCACAGACTGTGCTGGGACAGCTTGGAGAGGATAACGAGGGGTCAGATCTCTCTCTGCAAGTCGGAGTGAGGCAGGAGAACCAAGGCTGTGTCTCAGCCCGAGGCACACGAGAAGCTGTGCTGGGGCCAACAACACTCTGCACATTTAACTGAGTGCTCGCTGCACTTCCCTCTTCATCTTTGCTCCGGGGTTTAGAGCAACCTTCACTGGGAATAAGGATCTGGCTTTCTTGAGGTGGATAAAGAACCTAATCCTGCTCGCTGTCAGAGAGAGGAAATCTCTGCCCAGAGAAGCTGTGCCTGCCCCTGGATCCCTGGAAGTGTTCCAGGCCAGGTTGGATAGGGCTGGGAGCAACCTGGTCCAGTGGAAGGTGTCCCTGCCCGTGGCAGGGGGTGGGATGGGATGAGCTTTAATGTCTGTTCCAACCCAAACCCACTCCCCCTTCCATCCTGCACAGCTGTCTCCAGGTGAGAGGCACCTTGTCCTGGGGCTAATTCAGACCTAATCACCAAACACTCTGTGTCTCCACACAGTGACACTCCGGAAAAACCTTCAGTGGGAACAGCAACACCGCACTGGGAGCTGATGCCCTGAAAAGGTGTGGAACCCACCCTGTCCTCCAGCACCCCTCAGGTGGAGTCAGGAGAGCACCTCTGCTGCCAGCAAGCACAGACTGAGCCCATCGCTGCCCAAAAGTGCTCCCAGCTGATTTCAGCCATGTGGCCGTGCCCAGCGCCGGGGCTGTGGTGCCCTCACCCCACTCCATCAGCGCTCACATCCTGGTGTCCTCAGGCAGCACCTCCTCCTGGAGCACCCTGCCAAGGTTTCGGCTGACCAGGGCCCTGCCTCCCAACCCCTCCAGGCAGCTTGCAAGGAAGCAAATTAACAGGTTGAAACCCTGACAATTTGCTTCTGAAACAAGGTCGTTGAGGATCCCACAAGCCCCTGACTAGCTTGGCTCGCTATCAGCTCAAAGGCATTTCAAGAACATCAGCACTGGTGCCAAAAATATCTGGGCTCGTCCCTGCGGCAAAACAGCGGCAGGAGGAGGAGGAGGAGGAGGATGGGATGTGATGGCAGTGTCTGAACAGGCAGAGGGATGGGGGTGCAGAGATGGTTGGGGGGTGTTTTTTGGGGTGCCTCCACCCCTGGGAAGAGCAAACGAAAGAGTTTTAAAGTCTCCTCTCAGCCAAAACTAACTCTGTCCCCACGAGGGCCCAATGGTTCATAGCTGATCTCAAAGCTCTTTTCCTACCTTAATGATTCCACGTTTCCCTCTGGCAGTAGATCTCAGCACAGAGCAGCAAAGCCAGCTTGAAATAAACCCTGAGCATGTCTGGTCCCCTACCAAAGACACAACAAAAACACTTGCTGACATCACGCCCAACTCACCAGGGGTTTTCCTCCACTGGAAATTTTTTTGCCATCTCCAGTCTTGCCTCACGGTCTTTGCAAAAATGAGAGACTTTTGGGTTTTTAACCTGTGAAATAATTGCTGTGGGACAAAATTCAGTAGTCAGAACAACATTCAGCAATCAGAACAAAATTCAGCAACTGTCACAAGAACCACACCTACAAGCTTCAGAACAAACCGAGCCCCAGATGGACCCAGAATAAGATACCTCATAACCCTCTTTCACAGCTTCCGCCATTTTATTTTGGGATTTAATGTCTAAATTAAGCATTTAGAAGCCTCCATGCTGAGTCTTGGGGCTTTTTCCCCCAACATCCTCCTGGCTGACATATCTTTGGGTTGAGGATGTGAACACAGAGAAGCTCTGACTGCTCTTGTCAAACACAGCAGCATTTCTGGGCGCAGAGGCAAGTGGATTTGAGCTGAAGGAGGGCAAGGATTAGATGGGATATTGGGAAGGAATTGTTCCCTGGGAGGGTGGGCAGGCCCTGGCACAGGGTGCCCAGAGCATCTGTGGCTGCCCCTGGATCCCTGGAAGTGCCCAAGGCCAGGTTGGACACGGCTTGGAGCACCCTGGGACAGTGGAAGGTGTGGGACTGGATGAGCTTTAATGTCCCTTCCAACCAATCCATTCCTGACTCCTGCAATTCCCACCACCAGACCCCTGTCCTGATGGGCAAAGCCACGCTGGGGCAGATGCAGATGCTGGGAAGCAGCTCCTGGTCTCTGCCCGGAGATGCAGATGGTGCAGCAGCTCCGAGAGGCCGCGCGGAGCCGGTGCCATGCTGAACGCATTAGCGGGGCTGGGAACAAATGGGTGAACCCGAGCCAGTCCTGTCTGTGTGCTGAGGGCAGGGCAGCGAGCAGGGAGCAGCAGAGAGGCAGAGCACGGTGACACCGCTGTCCCCAGCGTGACAGACGCGCCTCGGCGCAGCTGCGCACGACCCAGAGGTGCCCAGAGCCAGACCTGGGGGCTGTGGCCGCTGCAGCGGGTTCATTCCAGCCCTGCTGCCCTGCCTGCGTGTTCCCAGCAGGAGGGGATGTAAACTGGCCCAGCCGTGCCTGCCCAGCCCTCCATCCTCCGCCACGTGCCAGAACCCTTCCGCTCACGCTCGCACGAGGTCACATTTCTTGGCAGGGAGCTCGTGGCTCCTTCTCCCCTCTCCCTTCCCCCATGCTCCTGGTGAAATATGAAAACAGCCTGCCACCTGCCATTTGCCTGGCCTGCTTCTCTCTGCCTGCCAGAAATTAGCAACATGCCCCAAAATATAATTGGAAACACTGCACCGCACTGCAGGGGTCCCATTGCTGTTGCATGGAAGAGGCTTGACAAAAAGCCAATTTAATTTCTAGATTCCCCGGGCTGCGTGTAGCTGCTAAGTGAGGAGGTAAAAAAAAAAAAAAATTTAAAAAAAAGAAAAGAAAAATAAAAAGCCTTTTATCAGGCCAATTCCTATTAGTAGATTCAGATCTTTTAACAAGCCCTGCCGGAGGAATCAGCGAGCTGTCACTGCCAGCAGATTTAGGGCATCGCTTCTTGGAACTGGAGCCGTGTGGGAGGTCAAGAGTTGGAAGCCGGCATTCCCAAACTTCAGAGCTGGGAGCTGGGGCGGAGCTGGAGGTGGCAGAGGGTTCCTGAGGGCCGACATTAACCCCGGCAAGGAAGGTGCCCCGTTCCCCCTGCTCCCCAGCAGGACTTGAACACGTCCCGGGGGATGCAGAGATGCCTCCCACCCTCCGCGCCCGGGGCAGCCCTGGCAGCGGAGCACAGCGCCAGCGCTGCTGCCCAGGCTGCAGGCCAGCTCTTTGCAGGAAAAGGGCAGCACGGGCGAGCAAGGAAATATAGGGCACCTCATTCACACCACGCCTTGGCAGAGAGCTCGGCCAGCAGATTTGTGACACTGAAAGGCAACGTTTCACCCCGAAAGAGTTGTTTAGGTTGTCAGGGCTGCCTTGCCAGGCTCAGGAAAGAGCTGTGCCAAGCTGGCTTGTTATTATCTCCCTTCCCCAAAATGCTCAGGGCCTGCTCCTTTGTTACGGGGTGCCTGTGTCCGTGGAGCTGAGCTAAAATCCAGGCTCCTCGGGGACACCTGTACACACACAGACACGAGGAACTTGGCCTCTCTTCCAGCAATAAAGATGGATATTGGGAAGGAATTGTTCCCCGGGAGGGTGGGGAGGCCCTGGCACAGGGTGCCCAGAGCAGCTGTGGCTGCCCCTGGATCCCTGGCAGCGTCCAAGGCCAGGCTGGACATTGGGGCTTGGAGCAGCCTGGGATGGTGGGAGGTGTGGGACTGGATGGGCTTTGAGGTCCCTCCCAACCCAAACCGTTCTGGGATTCTGTGAAATGAATTGCCAGGCTGGAGCTGGAGCCTCACTGACCTCATGTCACCCCTGGAACCGTGCTCCTCCTCCTTACCCCAAGGCTGTACAGCACACTCAGGGGACCCAAACGGGAACAATCTGCTCTGAGGGAGAAAAGCGCTTAAACCCAAATCACAGCACTACTACATTACACCCCAAATCCTCCCTGGCCGGGTTCCCTGGAGGAGATGCACAGGGATGCTCAGATCGGGCACCCTGGGGATGCTCAGGTGTAGCTGAAGGCCCGAACAAGACACTGGGACACTGGAATGTCTCTGGGGATGGAGAGAGCCACACCTCAGAGAATCACAGCATCCTGAGTGGAAGGGACCCACCGGGATCATCGAGTCCAGCCCCTGGCCCTGCCCAGTGCCCAGAATCCCACATTTGGGACTGGGACTCGGATACCCAAACCCCACCACGGATCTGCTGCGTGGGACTGAGGGCTGCCTTCATTTCAGCCTCAGAAGGGAAGGGCAAGAGGGAGCCCCGAGGAAACTGCACATTCCTCCTCATCAGGCTGATTGCTGAATAGGCCTTAATAGATCAGGGAATGAAGGACTTGGTTAAGTCTAAATAACTGCTCTGAAATTCTTCAAAATTGGATTTTTTTTTTTGTTGTTTTCTTTTTGTATTTCCATGCTACGGAATAATAGGGAGATGACCCCACATTTCCAAAAGCTAAAACACAAAAAAGTCATCACAAAATCCACAGCTGCTCCCCATTTGCAACGAGCTGTTTGAAACAAAATAAACCAATGCATTTTGCTCCAAGAAACATGCATTAGGCACTGGCAGCTTGTTTCCCTCATTCCTCTGTCCCCAAGCACTTGGACTGGAAGGAGGGGGAAACCTCGAAGTGATCCATGTGTGAGAAGCCCTGAGAACAATAGCTGCTCCCCAGTTGACTCCAGAGCTGTTATTGAACTCGAGGTTCCCATGCTAGAGGAGCGCAGCTGGAGCAGCACCAGGCTCTGAGAACATCAGCAAAAGTCACATTTCCACCTACAAATTCCTGGAAGTTTGCAGCCCAAAGAGCACTGGGCATTGGCTGCCCCGCAAGAGAGGCTGTTCCCTGTGGGATTCCCTCACGGATCCTCACGTGGGCAGGCTCAGTGGGATGGCATCATGGAGACCTCCCCTCCAAGAGCAAAGTATCATCAGGCTAATCCTCAGATCAGGAGGGGCAGGATCCTGCTTGGAGTCCAGCGTCACCATTGAGTTTTTAAATTGAGATTTACTCACAGTGAGGTGCAGTCAATATGAAGAGGCTGCAGTAGGTTTGTCACACAAACCCTGCTCGAGCCCTCAACTCTTGGGGATGGAAAAGGTCAGGGAAAAAAAGCAAGAATCCAGAAGGCCATTATAAATCATCCCCCCAGACCTATTTCACACCGTGGAAGCAGAGGGGCAGCACCAATCTCTGCTCTCTGTGCCCAGGGACAGGACCCAGGGCACGGCTGGAGCTGTGTCAGGGAGGTTTAGGTTGGATATCAGGGAAAGGTTCTTCCCCCAGAGGGTGCTGGGCACTGCCCAGGCTCCCCAGGGAATGGGCACGGCCCCGAGGCTGCCAGAGCTCCAGGAGCGTTTGGACAGCGCTGCCAGGGATGCCCAGGGTGGGATTGTTGGGGTGTCTGTGCAGGGCCAGGAGCTGGACTGGATGATCCTTGAGAGTCCCTTCCAGCTCAGGATATTCTGTGGTTCCATGAAAGGCAGCAGCTCATCCCTGTCACCATCTCTGCAGATTGTGTTGGTAATTTTCAGTGTCCAAACCACCCTCCATTCCAGTCATGACTTTGCATCACCCATTTTTACTTGGGAGGTGCTGTCTCAGCAGACAGGGGTGGAAAACCAGGTGATAAGCTGCAGAGCAAAGCACACAGGAGGCTGAGGAACTGGGGTGGGAAGGAGGAGCTGGAGCAGAGGACAAACACTGCAGAAACCAGACCACAGTGTCTGGAATTAGCAGCTCAGTCCCTGGATGTGCCAAAAAAGGGTAGAGGAACCTGAGTGTTGCTGTTTGCAACCAGCTCACAGCTTTGTCCCTCCTGAAAATGGGGGGAAGAACTGAAGGGTGCATCCTGCTCTGGGGGTCCCTTTTTCCAGGCTTTGGAAAATGAAGCTTCTCCTGACACCCCCAACTGCAAGTGTGCAGCTGCTTCCTCTAATTCCCTGGACACGGAGCTGGCCCACGGGAAATAATGCCATGGAAGCTTTCTCTGAGTTTGGAAGCTGGAGATGCCTCCAAAGCACTGCCTTCAAACGAAGCCTTCACCCAGGGACACCGTCAGGGAGAACAAGCAGCCCAGCCCAACACAGCCTCGCCCCAGGCAAAATCCAGAGATGAGGAAAGAACTGAGGGAGGATGAAACTGCTCTGTTTAGAATCAGATCTTCAGGCATCACGGCCTCGGAGAAGCAGGTGAAGGAAGGTTTCACTTGTACCCCCCAGCAGGCTGCACCTCTGTGCCCACATTAACCTCCTTGCTGAGGACACACCAAGGAAACATTCCATGGCATTCACAGCAGACCTTAACTGAGTTATGCATCAAATACCTCTCGGCTGCCACTGGATCTGCGTCCCTGATTCCCAGAGAGCCCTGACAAACTCCCAGCCCTGCATTAATGACGCCGAGCTCAGCAGCAGGATCTCTCTGTCCAGCTCAGCAATGCCCCCGCTCCGAGATTCCCCTGAATGCAAACTGCTCGGAGTCAAACCTGATGTTCCCAGAATGGTTTGGGAAGGGATCTTAACGTTCCAACCCCCTTCCACTCGACCAGGTTGCTCCAAACCCCGTCCAAGCTGGCCTTGGACACTTCCAGGGATGGGGCAAAGGATGGGGGAGCACGGGAGACTTCCCAGAAAGTCTTACTGCCAAGTAACATTTAAGAGTCAATTAAAAATATATTGAGAGAGAGTGAGCAGGAGGTACTGACCTGTTCAGTGCCTGGATCCAGCTGTTTCACCCTTCTAAGGGAACAAGTCAACTGGGACTCTCAGACCTTCCACGGGGAGACCAGAAACAAGCACTCCAGTCAGACACGAGGATTTGGTGTCTCACAAAAGCCCCTCTCCCTGCCAGCTGTGCTCCAGCCCCACAGCCACATCCCGTCCCCGCACAGGATACGCTTTGCTGCTGAGCACATCCAGTGCACCAGAGCCCACTGCAGTCTGGGGTCATCCTAAAGGGGACACCAGAGACCTGAACTGCCTGAAGCCAAGGTGTGAATGATACAAATCAGCTGCCAGGACCAGGCTGTAACTCACCTGAGAGCTCTGGTGCAGCCCTAACAGGAAAATCATTTGATTTTTCTGCTCAGGTTGAATCAAAAAAAACTTAAAGTGGCACATGCAACATCTGAAGGGAGCTTCAGGAGAAACCCTTGGCACTACAAGGAGTTCAGTTCTCTCAGGCTGAAATTCTTCCCTGCACAGGGTGCCCAGAGAAGCCGTGGCTGCCCCTTCCCTGGAAGTGTCTGAGGCCAGGCTGGACGGGGCTTGGAGCGGCCTGGGATGGTGGAAGGTGTCCCTGCCCATGGCAGGGGGTGGGGTGGGATGAGCTTTGAGGTCCCTTCCAACCCACACCATTCTGTGATTCTCTCCTTTGGGCAGGGTTTGATTCTGGATGAGGTCTGCAGCAATGCTCCTCTTGTTCCCCCTGCCCTCAGTCCTGCAGCCGAGCTCTGACACCTGGCCAGGCCCCTGTGCCTTCCCTGGTGACTGTGCAGCCGCCGGCACAGGACCTTGCCCCAGCTGCAGAACCTTCAGCTTGGAAATCTTCTGGAGACCCTGGAGCAGAGCGATGCTCCTGCTGGTGAAGATGACATGAGGAGCTGACTTTAGGCACCACAGGTACCTGTGCCTTGCCACCCTAACCCTGCTGGAAGGCAAAAACCCCAGGAGCTCCGCTTCCAACGAGAGCAAGAACCTTTTCATCCGGCATCCCAGCAAAGCTTGGTTCATGGGAAGCCTCGCCAGGCCTTCTGCAACATTTCCTGCAGCCAGGCCTGTCCCCTGCCTTCCCCAGGAAGGAACATTTTGTTCGAAGACAGCTAATGACCCATTTACATCTGCCTATAAAACGATGCTGGGTTGTTCGTCCCTCCCCTCCCAGCACTCGGCTGCTGCTGGCCTGCAGAGCCTGTCAGGGCTAATTACGCTGGCTTTTCTGTGGAGGGAGTTCTCCCTCTCTCCATGTGTTTTCTGTTCGGAGCATAGCACAGTTTCAACAGGTTTCTGAAGCTGTTGTTGTTGTTCCTGACAAGAGCTGCTGTTGTGAAACACATCCTCCCAGCCCCACCGAGGCCCCAGCTGAGGCAGAACCAGCTCCGTTTGACGCAGGAGCAAATTGAGACCATTTGGTACTGGGGGGCACTGGACATCTTATTCTGCCTGCGAGGGAGCTGGGAGAAGGGCTGAGCTTCTCCCCCCTTCCCTTCCAGTACACTCATTTATTCCTGCCGAAACGACGCGCTGTTCCTCTTCCAGCTTTCCCTAATTTTACCCACATGCCCTCAGGGATGGACACGGAAAACCACCTGCCCATCACTCCCAGCACATGCTGGGTCAGTCCCTGAGCCCTGGGGACACAACACCATCCCTCGCACCCCTGCGCCAGGGGCGAAGCTCCTGGGATGGCAGAGCAGCCCAGGCCAAACCTCGGAGCCAGCGCGGGGCAGAGACCCGGTGAGGGATCCAAGGAGCTGCTGAGAGAGCTAAGCTCGGCAGGAGAGCGCCCTGCCTTCCCACACACAGGGGATGGCAGGGCAGGAGCTGCACAGCCCCGGCCAGCCGGACCTTCCCCCCACGCAGCGGGGCCTTCTCCCCCACAGAGCGGGGCCTTCTCCCTCACGGAGCGGGGCCTTCTCCCCC
>VWZW01000319.1:53928-97765 GCA_013397115.1 Edolisoma coerulescens | reverse complement strand
CACAGAGCGGGGCCTTCTCCCCCACGGAGCAGGGCCTTCTCCCCCACAGAGCGGGGCCTTCTCCCCCACAGAGCGGGGCCTTCTCCCCCATAGAGCGGGGCCCACGCCGAGGCCGTGGTGGCTGCGGGCGGGCCGGGCACTCCCCGCTCTCCCCCGCTCCGCTCCCAGCGTGGCAGCAGCTCATTTATCAGGGAGAGGTGCCAGCAGCAGGAGGTGGGAGAGCTGGAGCACAGCTGTGCTCCCGGTGTCCCTCACACGGCGCGGGCGGGACGCCCCACGCGCCGTCCCAGCGCCAGCGGGGCCGGGCCGGGGCTGCACAGGAACAGCCACTCGGCTGATGCCTGAAGTGGCCACCTAGAAACAGGAACTGGACAGGAATAAGGGAATAAAGGGTAGGTGTTTATTTGAAGGGCCTTCAAAGGTACACTCTGGGCAGGCCAAAGTCTGCCATTGTCAAAATGGCATTGCCAAAAAGGACCCCAAGATGGACGACGAGTCACGAGTTCTTCACACTTGTATAGGTTTGGTTCGTTTGTGTATCAGCATAAATTCGCCAATTAAAACTTTAGCTAATGATGTAATTTCTTCAATTTCTCCACCTCTCTAGAGGCCCTAGTTTACACCTTTTGGGCCTGAGTGTCCTTGAATAACAAGCTCGGAGAGGCTTTGTTTTGTCTAACCCACGTAAGAGAACAGCAGCTCACAGGCTACAAGGAACTTCAGAGTTACACACTGAGCAATACAGGATTTGAAAATATAAAAGTTAAAACCCAAGGCATCATGGCCATCCAGGCAGATCCCACCTAAGCAGGGTGGAAGGGATGCTCCGGGTGGTGCCAGCTCGAGGGAGGTGACCACACAAAGCACTCCACAGGCTGCAGAAGGTGACGGGGTCAATCATCATAGCTGTCCTGGCTCAAGAGATGGCAGCAAAGCCTCCCCTCCACTCCCTGCCACTGAGGACAGCTCAGGGCACTGGCTGCCCCACGAGAGAGGCTGTTCCCTGTGGGATTCCCTCACAGTCAGCTTGGACCACAGTGGCTTTGTCCAGCCCTCAGCTTTACAGAGCTCTGAGCTGCTCCTTGAGACCTGGGCACCATGCACTGACCCCGAGCAGCCCTTGCAGCCCACCAGGAGCCCAGGCACTGGTGTAATTGGCGAGGACACCCTGTTTTACCACACTCACCGTCCTGCCAACCCGAGATGTGAAAAGCCATCCACCCAGAGAACACTGGCAGCAGCACCTTCGCACCTCTTGGCCTTGCCTGGAGAAGACACCAGTGCAAAGGCAAATGGTTTTCACACTTCAATGCAATTGGTTTTGGCAGGGAAGAAGGGGAAATAAGGGGGTACATGTATCACATCTTTAAACATTGCATAATGGCTTCAGATTGAAAGGGAGTAACTTAAATTGGATATTGGGAAGGAATTGTTCCCTGGGAGGGTGGGGAGGCCCTGGCACAGGGTGCTCAGAGCAGCTGTGGCTGCCCCTGGAACCCCGGCAGGGTCCAAGGCCAGGCTGGACATTGGGGCTTGGAGCAGCCTGGGACAGGGGGAGGGGTCCCTGCTCATGGCAGGGCTGGAATGGGATGAGCTTTAGGGTCCCTCCCAACCCAAACCATTCTGTGGTTCCATGTTTCTATGATAAATGAGCTGCAGGAGCCCTCCCTTTTCAGGCAGGACCTGGATGTGCCTGTCCCTGCCTCCTGCCATGGATGGGAGCAGCTTTCCCTGGACTAAGTCCTCAAAGGATGGCCCCCAGCTCTCCCACAGCTGGGAAGCCATCCTGGTGTTTTGGTGGGAGGCTCACGAAGGAGGAGGCAGAGTGAAGTGACAAAGTCAAGGTCCAGCTTGGGGTTTGGGAGGAAGCACGGCCACCAGAGCACATGCCAATGCTGTTAATGCCTTTGGGGGCTGCAGCTGAGGCAGGGTTTGCTTTGGCAGCTGCACAGCCTGGTACAAAACCGTGTCCTTGCTGCACGGAGACCGGCGGAGAGAGCCGAGGCTGCCGAGCAGGGCAGCGCGGGGACGCTCCAGCCCAGAGCCCAAGCCTCACCTGGCAGGAATCCACCTGGCTCCAGCCGAGCCACTCACACCAACGGAGCAGCTGGACCCCATTGTTTGTTTGTTTGTTTGTTTGTTTGAGACATCTCCTTGGGGCTTCTCCTGCTGCATCTCCAGAACGGTGGGGCTTAGGTGCCACAGTGCCACGGGACTGCCACCAAACCACATCCTGCAGGGCGTGACGGGCTCCCCCGGAGCCACACCTGCCTTGGAGCATCAGGAGGCCTTCCCCAGCTGGGACACCCCCAAAACCCAGAAGGGATCAGGCCGTCCAAACAGCTCCAAGAGCAAAAACTGGCAAGTGAGAGGTCTCTGTTTGTCCACGACTGTGCAAGCAAGTTTTTCCCCCTCTCCCGGAACTTCTTCCACAAAAAAACCATGAGTTTGGAGGGCTAAAAACCAGAACAAAGTGGGTTTGTCTCCTGGTTCACGGGCAGTGGGTGACAGTGACTGCTTGATTAATCACAATGAGAGATTTGGGCTGAGAACCAAATCCGAGGCACATTTGCATCCTGCAGGCCAGAGGGGGATCCCTCCAGTCCATGAGCCGTCAGTGATAACACCCAGAGGTGTCACCCTCAGCAGGATAATGGACCACAGCATGCTTTGCACTGGAAGGGACCTGAAAGACCTTCCACTATCCCAGGTTGCCCCAAGCCCCATCCAGCCTGGCCTGGAACACTCCCAGGGATAGAGAGGCACCTTTGAGAGCCCATGGGAAAGTGACTGCAGGAGAGCTGGGGACATCACCGTGTACATGATTTTGGGGGAGAGGTGCCACGGCCGTGCTGTGGTTCACCAGTCCTAAATCTCTGCTTGGAGAAGCCTCCTGAGATCACCGAGTCCAACCATTCCCCCAGCACCACCAAGGCCACCCCAAACCATGTCCCCGAGTGCCACATCCACACACCTTGTCACTTCCAGGGATGGGGACTCCAGCACTGCCCATTCCAATGCCTGACCAACCTTTCGGTGACGGAATTTTCCCCAATATCCAATCTGAACCTTCCCTGATGCCACTTGAGGCCGTTCTCTCTCCTCCTGTCCCTGTTCCCTGGGAGCAGAGCCCGACCCCCCCAGCTGCCCCCTCCTGTCAGGGAGTTGTGCAGAGCCCCAAGGTCCCCCCTGAGCCTCCTTTTTTCCAGGCTGAGCCCCTTTCCCAGCTCCCTCAGCTGCTCCCCTTCAGCTTTGAGCATCTCGGGATTTCTTATCTGGGCCGCGGAGCTGAGCTCGCACCCACCGTGCTGCCTTTGGTCTCTCGCTCCTCGCTTCCCCCACTTCTCCTCCCGCCGCCCCCACTTCGTTCCACATTTTTCACATTTCTGGGGATTGTTTTTCACCTCCCGGCGCTTTTCTGGAGCCTGCCCAACAGAAATAAACGCGGCCTGACCATCGCTGGTGGGGCGAGGGGCAGCGGGTCAAGCTCTCGGTAAATTTAGCCTCTCACTGACGGATTTATCTTCCTCCATCAGAACCGAGAGGAGTTAGCGAGGTTTGTTTTTGTAGACTGAACTTCCCCAAAGTCAGCGCGCACACACCTCCCCCTCCCTCCCCAATTACATAAATGCTTTTAGTTAAGAGCTAATTTCCTGGAGCGTGTGCCAGTGCTCTCTCTCCGAGCAAACAAAGCGAAGACGGCAGCGAAAAGGAAGATTATCCTAACAAAAGGTGAGGAATGAGGTGTCAAAGGATCCCTTCCCCGTTTCTCCTCCTTCATTTGCCCACGGGAGATAAAGCACAGGTGGGGAGCACCTTCCCAGCCTGGGAACGCGGGTTTGCCCCGGCCAGAAACTAAAGCACATCCTCTGACCCGGCAGGAGAGCCGGGCAGATCCTTCAGGTGGTCCATCGCCCCCCAGGCTGCCTGCTCCCGTCCTTTCCTCACCCCACGCTCAGCATCCCGTCCTGCCGCAGCCGGGAGCAGCGCGGGGGCTGAGCCAGGCTCGGCCCCACCGTCCTCTCCTGGGGACAGCTCGGAGGCTGTGCGGCCGGAGAGACTTAGTGGACATCTCCCTTCACGGGGAGAATCCCTTCTCCTCCTCTGCGTCTGTCCCCGGGCTTGATTTAGCATTCCCCTTTCGTTTTCCTCCCCGCCACGCTGTTAATTAAGAGCATTCCTCGCGTGTGCCAGCCTGGAATGTGTCGCAGTGACCATTTCTCTCTCCTGTTTCAGCCCGAGCAATTGTTTTCACTGAGCTCGGCCGCCTTCCCAGCAACTGAGAGCCACGGTGGATATCGGGAAGGAGAGGAATTCCCTCTGCTGAGAGAAATCGCGGCAGAGGGAGGCGGCAAGGCAGAGGGCAGAGGTGCGCTGACACCTTTTGTGGACCAGCACGGGCTGAGCCGGAGCCCCCACCCTGCGGCATCGCTGATCCAGCCCGGGTATCTCCCTGTGTGAAATCTCCCAGATCTCTAGCTCCAGAGCAGGATTTTCTCCCCTCCCTGCCCTATTTGGGTGAGAAATAATTCTGTGCTCGGGGCAGAGCTCAGCCCGCGGCTGCCCGGGCGCCCTGGGGAGCTGGGAGGTGCCCAGCGCGGCGCTCACCGGGGCAGTCTCTGCCGGCCCTCAGGCAGGAGTGACCACCCGGGGGTGATGCCGAGCCCCGGTTCCAGCTGGGAACCCACAGCGGTGGAGCTGCCGGCACAGCCCAGCTCTGCGGCCGGAGCTCACCTCAGCCCGTGTTCCTCACTTCTTCCAGGGGCCCTTCTGGACCAAGCCCTTCTCCCCTGCCTGGACGCAAGTCCTGTTTTCCAGAGGGCGAGCTGGGAAAACAAATTTCAGTGTCTTTTTTTTGGGTTTTTTTTTTTTTTTCCTTCTCCTTCAGATGAAAATTCCCCTCATTTCCCCTCGAAAGCCAGCACACGTGGGACTATTTTTACCCAGGTTTATTTTTAGCTCCTCTTCCCTCCGTCGCCTCTCACATGGCTGCTCGGGGAGGGATGGCAGCGGCTGCAAGGACGCGTTCTCCCCCTAGAGCCCGGCAGGGCTGGGGGCAGACACGGGCAGCAATTACAGCACGGCCTCGTTAATCAATTCCTGCTCCCAGCCTCGCGCTCGGGGTGCGGCGAGGTGCCTCCCATCCCCCCACACTGCTGCCCCCCACCCAAACACATCCCCATCCCGCTGGTGCTGCCCCGAGGGACCCCGTTCCTGCTGTCCCTCTCCCTGCTGGCCGCACAGCCCGGCCGCAGCAGGGCAGCCAGGGGCTGGGGCAAGCTGAGGGCCCCGGGAGCTGGGCTGGCAGCCAAACCCTGGCCACCAGCAGGGCAGGAACTGGGGCACTGAGTAGTGACTCTGGGACAGCCTTCTGTGCCTGGCCCTGCCTTCACAGCACAGCCTGGCAGCTGGGAAAAGGGGATTGGGATGCTCAGGAGCAGCTTTGGCCAGGGAGGAGGCTGCGGGAGCTGGCCCAGAGGATGCTGCAGGATCTTTTTGGTTGGGACGAGCAAGGCACAAAGGTCTGGGCTTCACTCTTCAGGGGAATTCAAACACAGCCCGAGCCTCGGTGTGTGTTTTCCCAGAGGGGAATCCCGGCTTCCCAGCGGCAGGACTGAGCTCCCCCGTGGCCTGCGTGCTCCATCCAGCAGCACACGGTCTGGGAGCAGCGCTGGGACTGCGGGCACGGAGGGGACAGGGGAGGCACAGCAGGCTGGGTCCTGCTCCAGAGACTCCCGTGTCCCACAGCCGCCTCTCACCCTCTGTCCCACAGCCACCTCTCACCCTGCCACCACCTTCCAGAGCATCTTCCCAAGGCCTCTGCTGACTTCCATAAGGGAAAACAGCCTCTCCACAGCACCGGCCCTCTCCATCCCGGATCACAGTGTGCCGCGGTGCCCACGGTGCCCGTGCCAGGCTGCAGCAGGCGCTGGCAGGTCCCCCGTTACCATGGCAATGCTGCCAAGGTTCACATCTCTTCCTCCATCCCGATTTACCCTGCTGCCCCATTTCCCCCACACTCCGTACCTCGGGAAGGGTTGGGATGCAGCTCTGCCGTCGGGGCTGCGGTCACACTGCGTGAGGTCCTTGCTCAGGAGTGACAGCCTTGGATCTCTGTCAGCACAGGGGGAGAGCTGGAATTGGGGAGCAGATACTGATAAATCCTCTGCTGTCTCTTCTCGTTAGGCTCAGCCGCAGGGAAAACCCCAAAAGGCCTGAAATGTTTTCGTTCAGTGCCAGGGATTTTTTCTGGTCATTCTTTTAACAGAAAAGCTCCCCGTGCAGAGGGGACAGCTGTGGGTGCAGATCCTCCTCAGTGCTGGTCCCCCCACCCACATGGCCCTGCCCTGGGCATCCAGCCCAGCCCAGTGTCCAGCACTGGCCACCTGGGCAAGCAGGAACCTCCCCTGGAACATCTCCCTGGGGCCACGGTCCCTTCCCACCCGTGTGCTGTTCCATGGAATCACAGAATCGTCAGGGCTGGAAAAGACCCCCAAGGCCTCTGAGCCCAACCATTCCCCAGCCCCGCCAAGGCCACCCCAAACCCTGTCCCCAGGTGCCACACCTGCATGTCTTTCAAACCTTTCCAGGGATGGGGACTCCAGCACTGCCCTGGGCAGCCTGGTCCAGTGCCTGACCACCCTTTTGGTGAAGGAATTTTTCCCTAATCTCCAATCTAAACCTCCCCTGGCCCAGCCTGAGGCCGTTCCCTCTCCTCCTGTCCCTGTTCCCTGGGAGCAGAGCCCGACCCCCCCGCCTGCCCCCTCCTGTCAGGGACTTGTGCAGAGCCACAAGGTCCCCCCTGAGCCTCCTTTTTCCTGGTGGCCTCCATCCAGCTTCTCCATAGCAACATCCAGGCATTCAGCATAGATCCCAAAGCTGCCTTTGCTGAATGCCACCTCTCCCTGCCACAGACAGGCATTTTCAGGGAAAATCCCGGCGTGATCCCAGCCCGGGGGGTTCATTGTGCTGTGACAGCAGCTCACCTTTAGCTGTATTTGCAGGCTCTTTCCTACACTGAGGTTGCCCCTGATGCTTGTGAACCCGACTCCTCTTAGCCTGCGGTGTGATAGGACAGGGCAGAGAGACCTAAAGGGGCTCCAGGAGAGCTGGAGAGGGACTCTGGAGCGACAGGACACAGGGAATGGCTTCCCACCGCCAGCGGGCAGGGATGGATGGGCTGTTGGGAAGGAATTCCTCCCTGAACTAAGCAGAGAGCTCTTATCCGAGCCCTGAAGCCGGTGGAAGTGAGAGCCGGGGCTCGGAGCCCTCCTGCCCTGCTCGGGGCTTTTCTCCTCGCCATCCTTGGCTTACAGAGTGGCACTCAGGCTGAGGATGCCGATGAGCTGACGCCGGCTTCCAGGAAAGGCAAATCCATTTATCAAAGTGCTTACGGCTCCCGGCTCAGGGCGGGCGAAGCACCAATAAATATCGAACGGGGCGAGGGAATCAGGCTCCAGAGCAGCTCCGTAAATAAAAGGCTATTAAAAAATAATACATATCTATATCTGCAGATGCTCGTGCCAGCCTCTCTGGAGTGCCAGCCCGGGTCTGAATCACAGCTGAGAGTGCCTGGCTGCGTCCCCCCGAGCTGCCATCCCAGAGGAGAAAGGCCCAGGGCGCTGCAGGCTGCGCAGATGGGGTCAGTGGGAAGGGAAGTGCTGTCTGGCAAAGGGATGAGCTGCTAATCTATTGAAATGCTTTGGAAAATAATTGTATTTGGAAGCCTTCAGCTGTCCTGGGCTTGTGCCTTCGCGCAGGACTGGAATTTCAAGAGATGGGACATAAAAGGGCGTGGGAAGGCAACGAGAGCTTTGAAGCTGGGGCGGGAGAGCACGCGATCAAACGGAGCGAGGTTCCCAGCTCCCACCCCGCGCAGGCAAAGCTTTGCAGCTCCCGTGGACAAGCAATTAGGGGAACAAATCAGCCCCGTTTGTTTTCACCGAGGTGAGAAACACCTCCACACCTGGCAGCAGCTTCTGCTCCTTCAGACATCCCACTCCCAGCAGGCAGCACCCGGCGGTGGGACAGCGGGAGGGAGGGGTGACCGCTCCATCCGCTCTCCTGGCACCCTGTGGGGTGGGTCCCACACCACAGAGAGGCCCTGCCCCGGGTGCTTCTCCTGTTTCAGGGCTCACCAGTTGCCACCCACATCCTCCCAGGGGGTGCCTGCTGTCCTCCACCCAGCCTGGGACCAGGGAAGGTGTGGTTCCTGCTCTGGTTCCAGCAGTGTTAGGGGGCTGCAAGGGCAAAAAGAAAAGCCAAGCAAACAAGACAAGTCCCCAAAGATCCAGAGAGTTGCAGGGTTTTACCTGGATGCTTCTGAGGCTGATGAGGGAGTTTTGACTGGTTTGGGTCCTGGAGCTTGCTCAGCTTGGCTGTGGCTTCCAAGGATGGGGAACAGACCCAGCAAGATGAAAAGCACAGGGCAGAGAGCAGCCCCAGGAAGGGCTGAGGAGGGAAGGAGCATGGAACGAGCACAATTCCTGCCCCATCATCCCAGTCCCTGCTCTGCCAGGGGTTCCCAGGCACTTGCACCGAGGCAAGGGCAGAGGATGGACGGGGTCACAGCTCCAGCAGCACAAAGAGGGGTTCAGAGCTCTTCCCACTGGGGCTGGCTGGCTTCCCTCCCTGCTCCCAGGCTCTGCTCACTGCCAGCATCCCCATCTTCCTCCGGGGCCATCCCCTGGATGTGGGGTGTCACACAAAGCCAGAGCGATGGCCCTGCCTTGGAGGGCTCCTCTGAAAGTCGGCACATTGAGGGAAAAGCCTCTTTGGGGTCCTCTGGTGCCATCCCGCTCCCGGGACAGAGCTCGTATTCAGGCTCTGCAGACAACGGGGCATTCAGGGGGAATGAAGGGACAGTAAATGCCGAAGTGATGAACAAAAAAAAGGCATCTCTTCACACAGCTTGCCTCGAGGAGCTCCGTGTCATGGGACGTGGCCAGGGGCAGGGACTGGTGGGATCAAACAACTGCTGAGCCAGCCCTGGGGGTCGCTGCTGTTCAAACCAAAACGTAAATGACCTTAAAGATGGGGAAAGCTCTCCGAGTGCAAGCAGCAGAAATCACTCTGGCTGTGAAGGACCACCCTGGAGAAGACTTCCCAAGCACAGAACACTTTTGCTGGGAGCAGGTTCTCGGGAGCAGCCCGGGTGAAGGCTGCAGGACACCCTGCAGCTTCCCCTGAGGCTCCTGGCACCAGCTGCCGAGGCAATGAAACCCTTTTGCTAGCCACAGTGGCAACCAGCCCTCTCCCTACAGTGATTCTCTCCTTCCAGCCGCTCCTGGAAGGTTTTCCTTGCCCCTGGCTTGGTCCTCCTCTTCATCTCTGCTCCTGCCATGCAAGGAGCTCCACCCTCTGCCCAGACCATGGAATCGTGGAATGTGGGGTGGGTTGGGAGGGACCTTAAATCTCCCCTCATGCCACCCCTGCCACAGGCAGGGACACCTTCCACTGTCCCAGAGTGCTCCAAGCCCCGTCCAGCCTGGCCTGGAACACTTCCAGGGATGGAGATTCCACAACCTCTCTGTGCACGGAGACTTGCCCTGGGAACCTGGAATGAAGGACATTGCTTCCCTTCCAAACTGCAGAGGGAGAAGGCAAGGAAAGGCTCAGAGCAGAGGAAGACCTGGGACAGTAAAACACCGCCTCCAAAACCAAACGTGCCAATAAAAGCCTCCAAACACCTTCAGTTCTGGAAGTTTCCCTATTAGCACTCACAGCCTGATAATCCTCCCCTTGGGTACCAGCGATGCAGCCTTGGGAGCACAGCCTGGGAAGGATTTGGGATGCTGTTGGAGGTTTCCTTGCTGGATTGAGCCATCCCAGCACATTCCCAGGCCGAGGCTTTTCAAGCTGCAGTGATGGGGAACAGAGTGAGGTCACAACACCCAACCCTGCAGCTCAGGTTTTTGGGGGTTTTTTAACCTGGTCAGACAAATGCTTTGAGAAGACACTTTACAGCCATGGCTGCTCTCTCCAGGGACCTGTCAGGCTGATTTTCCTTGGACAGAGCAGGGTCTGGGGTCAGGCTGTCAGCTCCCATTAAGACTGGGCCGTGCGTCACTGAACGGGAAGCGCTCGCGCTGCTGCTGCTCGTGAGATTGCTCTGTGATAAACCTGATCATCAACCTGCCCCACCTGGCCCAGCTGAAGGTGATAAGGCTGGCCCAGGAGAATCCAAACCGAGTGGCTTTCCTTGGAAGGGCAGCTCCAGCACGGCCGTGCCAGGTCTCCCTCTTCCCGTGTCCCCTGCCCCAGGTTTGGACCCAGGTGGATGGGTTTGGGTAATTAAGGGTAATTAAAGCTTGGCCACGTGCCACTGCATCACATCTCCTCCTGCAGCCCCAGCAGGGCACGAGGCTGGGCTCCAGCACCACTCCGTGGGCATCACTGGAAACAGAGCTGAGAGCTTCCCCCTTTTTAAGGCTCCCCCATGGACCAAGCTCCTTGTGGCCCCTCCCGTGCCACATCCAGGGTTGGAGCCCCGCTGCTGCTGGTACCCACACTGGGACTGAGCCATCCCAGGGTGCCACAACGGGCTCTGGGGGGTGGCTTTCTCCCTGCAGATTTGGGCTGAAGGTCTGTCTGTTCCTCATGCTTTAACTCATCCAGAGCAAAGACTCATCATCCTCATTTACAGCAACTGAGCTCTTCAAACTCCTCTGACCACCTCCTCTGTGGGCACGTGGCTGGGCAGAGAGGTCCAGAGCAGCCACAGCTCCCTCCCCCTCTCCATCCCAGAGGACATCCAGCCCTTCCCCAGGGTGTGGGAGCGCTCTGGGACCTCTGACCGTGGAAGCGGCGCCAGAGCTCCCCAGCCCTGGGCCCCCGTGGGGGCTCTGAGGGGAACAGCACGCACCTGGGGGAGAGGGATGATGTGGGAACGCTGCTCCGAGCAGTTCCCTGTTGTCCCTGCAGTTCCTCTGGCTGCTGAGCAGGACCTGCCCAGCCCAGGTCGGAGCGCGCCCGCCTCGTGTTGGCAGCGGGGGCCGGGCAGGAGCGCGCCCCATCCTCCTCCGGCTCCGTGAGCTCACGGATTCCTCACAGGAATTAAGCTGCCCCCGGCTGAGGCATCCCAGAGAAGCTGCTGGAGCCCTTCTGCTCTTCCAGAGCAGGAGGGGAAGGGCTTGGCACCGTCAGGCCAGGCAGACCCTGTGCCTGGAAATCTGGCAGTGGCCACCTTCCCAGGCCTGGGCTGCACAGGCCCGTCTCCATGGATCCTGCTGGAGACAGGAGATGGAGAGTAAACACAAACAAGTGTATTCCTCAAGGAATTTAGGGAGCTGGAGTGGGAGGGGGCCTGCTGGGAAACGCAGAGCCACCAAGGGCAGCAGTGGCTCCCAGAAACCATCAGATCACCAGGTCTTTGCTGAACCTTCCAGCAGCTGAGCTGAATTTTCTCTCCAACAAGCTGGCTAGAGTTTCAGGCCCTGGGTTAACTTGCAGACAGTGTTTTGGGAAGACCTTGGGATGGCAGCATGCCCCTAAAGCCTTGTGCACCAGGATCCATCCCAGGAGTGAAGACACTCGGGGTGGAGCCAGAGGCTCTCCTGGGATGCTGTGGTGGTTTCCCACGGCCGGGGCTGTCCCTGGCAGGGTTGGTGCCAGCCCCAGCACCTCTGCCTGTGTTTGCAGCCTGGCACAGCCTGGCACAGCTGGTCTGGGCCACGCCAGCGCATCCCAAACCACACACGGAGCTGCGGCCACAGACGGCAGGAGCGGCCTCCCCGCTCCCTCCCAGGCACGAGGGCTGCGAGCGCAGTTCAAAGTTCTCCTCGGTACAGAAACGGGCTCTGAGGGTAATTTGTTGCAGCTTGAAAGCAGCTGAAGTTAATTACAGAGCAATGAAATATCACACTTTAATATTGCTTCATTGCCCTCGGCTGGGCTGCCGTGGAGCGCTGCTCCGTTCCGAGAGCCGGACCCAAGCTCCAGGTAACGTCCCAGGTAAAGCAGGGAGAGGCAGGCTGGGCATGCACGGCCCTCTGGAGCTCGGGAGAAGGGGGGACAGAGCACGGGGCTGCAGCTGGGGGCTCCCAGCAGGCGCGGTGGGGCTCAGTGCACCCCTAACCCACGCTGGGGCGTCCATGGAGCCCCCAGCCCCGTGCTCTGAGCTCGGCTCCCGTTTGAGAGCCCGACCGGCGCTCCCAGCCCCGCACAGGGCATTCCCAGCCCCGCACAGGGCATTCCCAGCCCCGCCCGGGGCATTCCCAGCCCCNTCCCAGCCCCGCACAGGGCATTCCCAGCCCCGCACAGGCGCTCCCAGCCCCGCACAGGCGCTCCCAGCCCCGCACAGGGCATTCCCAGCCCCGCACAGGGCATTCCCAGCCCCGCACAGGCGCTCCCAGTCCCACACCGGGTGCTCCCCGCGGGTCCCTGGGCAGTGCTGCTGCCTGGGCAGCCCGGGAAGCCCCTGGCCGCAGGCCAGCGCTGGCCAGGTGAGCTCCTGACTCACGGGCCCTTGAGCAAGAGCTGGAGCCGTGGCCAAGGGCAGGGCAGGTGTCTGCATCCTCTGCAGGCCTGGGAAAGCTGCCGGGAGCACGGAGAGCAGCAGCCTGGCCCTGCCTGGAGCTCGGGCTGCCTCTGTCGGGGGAGCAGGCGTTGTCCTGCTCGCTGCTCACCCCACAGAAGATGCCGAGTGTCCCTCTTGCCCTGGTGCCACTTGGGTGCTTCCACTTGCTTGGAAATGGCACGGAATAAAGCGCCAGGGTGGACACTGAGGCCAAGGCACTTGCAAACAGAACCTGGGTAGCCCAGGCGAGGGCCAGAGCTGGCCCAAGCATGGCCACAGCTGTCACTACACGATACAGGGCACCTCAGAGCCAGAAGGACGGGGTCCTCCTTAGCGTCAGCAGCCGGAACGGAGCGAAAAGCATAGATCCGAGAGCCCTTTCCACACTCTGAAGAGCCCTGGTCGCCGCAGAGAGGCTGCAGCCCGCTCCCCCGCGCCGGCATCCCGCGGGGCCGCTCAGGAACGGGCTGCATTGCCACCTAATGGGATGTGCTGGGACAGCCCGACATCCCGCCGGGAGAGCCCGACATCCCGCCGGGAGAGCCCGACATCCCGCCGGGAGAGCCCGACATCCCGCCGGGAGCCTGCGGGCTCTGCAGGCGCCTCTCGCTGCCCCGCAGCGGCTCTGGCCAGGCCGGCCCGGCTCGGTGACAGAACCAGCGCCGGGCCCAGGGCACAGGGGCCAGGCACGGTGAGAGGGGGCTTCGTGCGCTCGGAGCCGTGCGGGAGCAGCAGCGTGAGGCAGCCGCGGTGTCACCGCCCGCCTCTGTCCGAGCACGCCAGGAAAAGGCGATTCAGGGTCTCCAAGCAGTTCTCCCCTGGCTGCCCGCACAGCTCCGGGCCAGCGGAGCACGGGGAACATTCAGCTCCCCGAGGAAGTGGCTGTGGTCCGGCTGGAGCTGCCGCCTCGCCAAAGCGCTGCCTGCAGGCGCACACCGAAGGGAAAACCAGCTCCACAGGGGCTCCAGGAATGGGTGCGGGATGGAGACCAGCACGGCCAGGAGAGACGGGGGTGGCTGTGCCAGGAAAGCACGGGGAGCGATGCCCTGCGCCAAGCCCAGGACGCGGAGCGCGGCCTTCCTCCCCGCCGCTCTCCATCATCCTCGGGAACAACACCTTCCACGGGCCATCGGGACGACTGCGGGGAGCAGCAAGGGCCCCCCCGACTGGGGTATTGTACTCGCAAAGGCACAGAGGCGCTGCCAGGAGCGGCTGCTCGCGTCCCTGCTCCTGCCCGCAGCACCCAGACTGCGCAGGGAGCGGCAGCTGTGATGCCCCGCTCACCCCTCACCCCTGCAGAGCCCTCCTGGCTCACAGCAAACACCCCAGGGAGCAGTCAGAGGGGGCTGGAGACCCCTCAGAGCCCGTGCTGGCTTCGGTTTCCCTTCCTCACTGAAGGTACAGCCCATCTTGACTTCCAGGACTGCTTCAGCTGCCCACTGAGGGCAACAGGAGCCTGGTTTTTACCCAAAGATAAAAGATTACCCAAAGATAAAAGTGGAAATGGATTTCATCAAGTTCCTTCCTCCTTCAGCCTCCTTGAGTCTCTCCTGTAAGCAGAGAAACCAAACCCCAAAAAGCAGCAAATGGAGCCTGTTTCCTAATGGGAAATCCCAGCCCAGTTTCTGACCCCCTCACTTTTTCTGGCATAAAACCAACCAACCTTGTCTCCCAAAACACCCAGCAGTGATGGGAACAGCCTGGGAGCTGACATGGGCCATGCTTGCTCTATCTTAGCACCATTTTGTCCTTTTTTTTCGGGTGCATCAACTCCCTTTATTCACCAGAAACCCTCCTGGGAGCTTTGTATTGAAGCTTTTGGTTCCCAAAAAGGAAATTGGCTTCCACAGCGAGCAGCGATGGTTGGACCAGCCACCTTCTTGCAGGCAAGGAGAGGAAAAGAGCAGACCTGTGCAGCAGCAGCTCGGTAAGTCCCACTTGCACCCCATGTCCTGGGCTGCAGAGGGGCACTGCAACACTGCCCCAGGGCTGATTCCCTGCCTCCTGCCAGAGGACAACGCCTGCAGCAGCGAGGGGAGGGACAGGAACCCAGAGAAACCCAAACCCTTGCTCGGCCACAACTCCTAACCCGCAGCCAGGAGACTCATGCTCCCATTTGGAATGCCCACCCTGCAAGATCCACCAGCAGTTCTTTTTTTGGCCACCCCGCACGTCTCCACCTCACACCCCTGTGCAGGGACACGGGTGGGGGCTGGGAGCGCTCTCCTGGGGGGGCACAGCCCGTGGTCTGCCTCCAGCCCCACACCCACGGCACCCGAGGCTGGCTGCAGCCCTGCTCCCCGCTCCAGGGGCGGGTGGAGCAGCGAGGAGCCTCTCCCGGAGGGAACGGCCACAGAGCTGGTGTGAGGGACTGAGCGCTGGGCTCATTGAGACAAAGCCTCGTTTGTAGCCGCAGTTCGTGCTCGGGAGGGCGGGGGGCACGGCAGGAGAGGCCCCAGCAGACGGCAGCAGCCAGGCCGGGCTCCGGCCCCCGCGGGAGAACCGCTCGGGAAGGGCAGCAGGAGGGACGCGTGCTGGGCACGAAGGGAGGCTCGGGGCTGGCAACCAGGGCAGGGCCCGCGAGTGGCACGGCAGCCTGCCACCCCCCGTGCCAGCTGCCAGGGATCAGTGCTGCCCACACAACCGTGGAATGGTCTGAGCTGGGAGGTCCCTTAAAGCTCTGCTCCAACGCACCGGCCCCGGGCAGGGACGCTGCCACCATGCCAGGCTGCTCCAAGCCCTGCCCAACCCGCACCTTTCAGGGACGGGGCAGCCACAGCTGCTCTGGGCACCCTGTGCCAGGGCCTCACCTCCCTCGTGGTGTCACCTCCTGCCACCCGCACAGCAAATGCAAGAAGGCTCCCCCAAGGAGATTCCATCATTTTCCTTGATCCTCAGACCTCCTTTTCCTCCAAGCCCTCCCTGAACCCAGATGGCTTTTGGGGTTCCCCATAAGAGCTCAGCCCACACCAAAGCTGCGCAGGCACGTTTTTGGGGAGCGGCCCATCAGGTGACACTGAGCCATCCCACCTCCCCTCTGCTTTGGTCGCTTCCACTCCTGCACAACTGATTCACTCTGCTTTTGTAAACAGCACTGGGAGCCAGCTGGGATGTGCTGTGCACCTAAATTCCACTTGCTCAGCAGGCTCTTCCACAGAAGGGATTCATTCCAGCCTCTGTCTGTGGTGGGGGCACAACAGAACTAAGGCAGCAGGGATAATATCCAAACCTCACAGCTATTGTAGTGCCCAGAGCAGCTGTGGCTACCCCTGCATCCCTGGAAGTGTCCCAGGCCAGGCTGGACGGAGCTTGGAGCACCCTGGGACAGTGGAAGGTGTCCCTGCCCACGCCAGAGGGGTGGTACAGGATGGGCTTTAATGTCCCTTCCAGCCCAATCCCCTCTGTGGTTCTGTAATTGAAACATCAAAGTTTCACCTGAAGGAGGAAGAAGAAACTCGCTGGACCTCAGAACTGCAGCCCTGGGCTCGATGTCTCTGCTGAGGAGCCCAGGGACAGGGGAGAAGCTCAGCCATGCACAGGCATCTTCACAGCCTGGACGGCCCCAGCCTGCCCCAGCTGTTACTGGACACACTGGGAAAGCCCAGACAAGCACCAGCCCTCCTCTCTCACCTCCTCTCTCCCCTCTGCCCTCCTGGGCCACTGCACAGTGAAGCCAAGGGGGAGCTCGTCGCTGGAGTGACCAACGGAGCCACAGGGAGAGCTGGAGGTTCTGCCCATAAACGGGGCCTTCCCCAGGGAATGTGCCTTGGGAAAGCAGGCAGAGCCAAGCACGGCACACGACAGGCAAGAGGCAAACCCCAGGCACCCGCACAGGCAACAGGAATTTGGGATAAGAGGACACACTGCAGATGGTTTCACACGTGCACCTACACAGCAGGGAGAGGACTTGAGCCGTGTTCTCTTCCCCAGTCTAAGTAAGAATTGGAGATGAATTCATCCAACTGGCACAGCAGAGCCTCCAAATCCTTACAGCTGGTTTGCTAAGAGATTTTTTTTGAGGTGTTGGAGTGGGAAGGAGGGAAGAGAAAAACACAGAGGAGGGAAGAGAAAAACAGAGCTAGAGCTCCTTCCTAGAGCAAGGGGAGAGAAAGTTATTTCCTTCACTGATTTAGGTTATAAACAGTTTTAAAGCAGAGTTACAGCCTGAATAAAATAAAAAGCATGCTTGAGATGCGTGTTGTCATACCACAGGGCTCGCCAGCATTACTTTTCCTGACTGGAATTAAAGTCTTACATCCAAAGCTCAGCCCTCTGTGCTGCTGGAGCGGGAGGGGAAGGCTCCTAAAGCTGCTCCGAGCCCCAGTGTCCCACAGCAGCTTCCCCAGCCCTACCACAGCACAGAGCACCTTCCCAGAGCTGGCCTCGGGCTGCACACACTCTGCCAAGTGAATTCCAGCACCCAGAGTCGGCAGCACCGGGATGGAGGACACGTGTGCAAACAGAGCTGCGCCCTCCAAAGGGATCCCAAAACCACAGCAGGTGTTCCTTCCACCCCCTCGGTGCTCTGGGCAGGTGGAGGGAGGCTCACACTGCTCGGGATCTCACTGCAGAGGAGAGGAGAGGAGAAGAGCAGCGCTGGCTGGGAGCCCTGAGGGATCCAGGCGTCCCTTCCCGCAGGACACGCGGACAAGGCAAACAGAGAGCAACAGGCTCAGCAAGAAGAGCCCCAGCTCTGTCCCACTGCTCACTCAGCCAGCATCTCAGCAGCCCCCAGGCTCCTGCTGAAGGACTCCTTTCACACGGGAAGGGGCAGGAGCCAGGCTGGGCTGCTGCATTCCAAGGCGCTGCCCTGGATTCCGGAGTGCCTGGCAGCGCTTCTCCTCAGCGACTGAGGCAGCGAGCGAGCCCCGTGCTGGAAATGCAAAATTAACTAAATGCAGCCTAAATCTGGACAGTGTTGCTTGAACCAATGCCAAGGTGCCTCATTTCTGTGACTAACTAATACCAAATGAATCATTTCTTTAAAAAAAAACCCCTCCAACTTGGACTTTTGGGCGCTTGCAAAAACAATAATTACACTTGTCTTTGATACCCAACAAACATTTGGCTCTAAAGTGGAATCAACCCAAGAAGCTGTGAGTACAACTGCTGGCAATTATTTTGAATATTTTTTTATAACTTTGAGCAGAGATTTTTGCTGTATGAATCGAGACCACTTATTTCCATCTCTCAATGAACTTCTCGTGCTTTGCTGAGGTCCAGTCAGTGCCTTTCAGAACACGCTGCTGCTTCTAATGAAGCTCATAAAACACCACATGTGACAGAGCAAGACATTAACTTTGTGAGAGCCAGGAGGGTACAGGTTTAATTTCTCTTGATTCAGCAGAACAACAACAACAATCCTGGATAATAACGTGCCACAGTCCTGAGGAGGAGAAAGCTCAGCTCTGATGTTACACCTGCCCCAGCTCACTCAGCTGTCCCACACCGACTATCCAACATCCCTGAGTTCCTCGGGGAAAAACAAACCAGAATAAAGTGGTTTTCCTTCTGGGGGTCTGCTCCCTCCTGCTGGAGATGGGAGGTGGCTGAAGCGGTGTTTCCTTGGTGCCACGCGAGTGATGCGGAGCAGGGCTCTGAGCGTGGCTCCTCTTCCCTCGGGTTCTGGGCTCCGTCCTGGCCGGGGCTCCCCCAGGAAGGGATCTCACTTCAGCCAGATCCACTTGTCCCCAACGTCAGCGTTGTAGCCCGGCTTGTACTTGCGCCCAGGGAGCTGAAGGAAGCAGAAAGCTCAGTCACAACACCTGGCACTCCCCAAGAACTTCCCCACAGGGAGTTCCAAAGTGCCTTGTGGGCTCTACAGAACACGAAATATTGTCTTGGCATTGTAATGCTAAAAGTCCCAGGAAAGTCAGTCTCTCGGAAAGGACTGGGCTGTGCAGCTGAAGGAGGGACTGCAGAAACCAGCGTGCCACAAGAACGTGTGTGTGGGAATGAGCCCAGTGATCTCAGCACCATGTTCCACCCGGGTCCATCCAGCTCCTCCCCAGCCTGAGATGGCTCCCCTAACTGCATCACGGAGGAGAGGAACCGAATCTCCTTCCAAAACAGGCTCACACGGTATTAAATACATGAGATACTTCATGCGTGAGATGCTGAGTTAATTACCGCGTTAAATTAAACCGTTCAAACGAAACTGCACATTCAGCCTTCAAGAGCTGAACTCAACTTCATCAAAGCAAAAGCAATATCTGCCTGTCTTCATCAGCAAAGCCAGGAACCACTTTCTGACGGAAAAACCCAATGATTTTTGAAGCCTTTACACCCAAATTTCAAGGGTACCCTGGGACCCAAGCAGCAGCCTGTGAGTCTCAGCACCCTTTGGAAGGCACTGACCACGACCTGAAATGCCAGAGATGATGAGATCCCAGCTCCAAGAGCAGAATCCACCTCCAGAACATCTACCCCCACCTCCAGGAATGAAAAAGAAATGGAACAGAACACCTTTGAGCTCCAATACCAGAGCCCAGAAGCAAAGCACCAGGAAAAAAAGCCACTGAGTTTGGTGAGAGAGTCTGAGGCCAGCAAAGATGCTGTAATAAAACTCTTCCTTTGAAAACAAGCTATCTGCTGGCAGCCTCTCCAAATAATTAAGCACAGATCATCTGCTCCATCTCCACACAAACACTGGTTTCACACAAGACCCCAGACTCGTCCCGAGGATTTTTCCTTTCCAAAAAAACACGTAAGAGTATCCTGCTGGAGAGAGCTGCCCCTGCAGAGAGAAGCAAGATGCAGCCTTGATAAAATCTACACTCAGGCCGCAAAAATGAGCTGTTCAATAAAAGATGAAGCCTGTTGTTTTGAGGAAGGGGAGTTGTGTTTTTATTCACTCGAATGCCAAAAAACAAGACGCTTCTTTCCCTAAAAATCAAGCTGACGGAAGACTTGACCTCCTCCACGAGACACTGCCCACCCTGCCTTGTCACAAACCATTTGTGATCAGTTTGTCTGAGGTTTTTCAATTAATGCCTTGTCTAAACATCAGCAGAAACCTCACAGTCCTGTTGAGAGTTCCCCCCACTGAGCCAAGAGGAGATGGGAGATGAAAATAAATGATTACTATCTCTGCCCCATGGATTTCCAGCGGTGAGCCAGGGAGGACATGAGACCTGCTGTGACCAGCCTGTGACACAAAAACAGCTCTCCCTGGTCCTCTCCAGGCAGCACATAATTGGCCCTTTGATACTTGAAGAGATTCCCAGATAAGTAGATTATTAAAGCAACAGGAGATCTCTGGGAAAATACAGGAATTTACAGTTTTGTTTCTGGGCACATCTGCCCTCTTTAAAAAGCTACAATATCGGCCCCAACAGAACTCAAACTCGCTGTCCAAAACAAATTCCCCGTGTGCCTCTGGTTAAAGACATGCAAGACATCAAAGCAAGCGTTATAATAAGTATTCATCCATAACTCCATCAGTCACAGTGGGCCTTGGCAAAGGCAGGAGACCTTGGGGATTTGTTACAGCTAAGCTTTCAAAACAGCCAAAAATTCAAATAAATAAATGGGAAGAGGGAAGCAGAGTAAACAAGTCCCGTATTACCTGGGAAGCAGGAGGATGGGAATTGATGCTCTGGGCACGAGTGACACACACCAGTGTGCCCTTCAAACCCTGCACTGCACGGCTGTGACTGCACGGAAGGAGCTGCACGCTCGGGAACAGGGCAGGATTTTGGAGGCCACGGCAAAGGGGAGCAGCAGGAGCACCGGGGGAGATGTGGGGATGCAGGGCAAGGGGCAGGACGTGCTGCTCCTGGTTAGGCTGGGGCTCCAAAGGGCACCCAGCTGAAACCCCCAGGCTGTTCTTGGCCAGCGCGAGGGCAGGGATGGGAACAAGCAGCCAGCCCTGAGGCTGCTGGGTTTGTCTAGGCTGGGCAGTCTGGCTGCAAGAGACGATGGAAGGGAGGTAGGAAAGAGCTCCATGGGACTTGCCAGCAGCTGAGACAACAGAGAGGGACTGAATATTCACCTTCTCTTGCAGTACAAGATCCCTGGAAGCGTCCCAGGCCGGGCTGGAGCACCCTGGGACAGTGGAAGGTGTCCCTGCCCATGGCAGGGGGCTGAGATGAGCTTTAAGGTTCCTTCCAACCCAACCCATTCCATGATTTTATGATAACAGAGATCCCAAGAGCTCCCCCACATCCCTGCAGCAGGAGGCAAGGCTGAGCTCCTGCCAGGTCACCAAGGAACACATTTTTCCACTCCATGGAAATTGAGTGAGAATGAAGCCCTGGCCCGCTGCATTACACTGCACAGAGCCCCAGAGCTGGCATCGAGGATTATTTCCAGAGGGATGTGATAAAATCCACCCCACGGAGCATGAAACTCCCGAGATGAGCTGCACCCAAAGGCAGAGCCAGCTCAGAGGCATCGAACTGCTCAGCTTTAAAAGAGCATTAGGAAGAGCAATGAAAACAAGCCCGTCCCATCAGTTAAATTAAGAACCTGCCACAGAAGAGTCTGTCAAAACTCTAACCATGATGAAAAGCCCCAGCAAGTGGCAGAGGCTGTGGAGGAGCAATGAGCAGCTCCAGCCAGCCCTGTGCCGCGGCCGCTCGGGATCGTTCCGCAGCGGGCATGGGCAGGCGGAGCTCTGGAGAGCTTTAACCACCTGGGAAGGGTGTTCAGGAGCCTGCCTTGTGTCCCAGCCTTGGGGGAACAGAAGGAATTGCCGTTCCTGCCTGTGATTCCTGCGCTGCTCTGTGCTAATGGCCGGGCTGCACAGCTCCAGCAGCTCCATAAATAGCGCCCATCAAAGAGCACTTAAAGGCAGAGCCATTACTCAGCAAGCTCGGGCTCATTCATCAATACCCCAGCTCATCCTTCAGGGGCTGTTTGTAGCAGCCACAGCAACAGCCCCCTCTGTCACTGCTGGGAGCAGGCGACTGCTTTCTGCGGGAGAAACCCTCGCTGCCAAACGTTTGGCAGCGCTGGAGGCACACGGCTAAAAGCTGAGAGAATCCAGGAACATGGGGCTTCAGATGCTGGCTGGATCCTGGGAGGATCCTTATTCCTATTCCTGCTCTGGTTCCTCTCAAAAGGAGGCTGTAGCCAGGCAGGGTCGGTCTCTCCTCCCAAGTGACACGAGGGAACAGCCTCAAGATGCACATGGGGACGCTGAAATTGGATATTCGGGAAAGAATTCTTCATGGAAAGGGCTTTCCAGGGCAGTGGTGGAATCATCATCCCTGGAGGGATTTAAAAGCCAAGGGATGTGGCTCCTGGGGACATGGGCTGGTGGTGGCCTCGGCAGTGCTGGGGTTAAGCTGGACTCAGTGATCCTCTCCAACCCCAGTGATCTGTGCTCCAGAGCGACAGCGACAGCAGGGAAGGGGGGTGATCCCCCCAAACACACACCCGAGGGGTGCATGGCTGGGGCTCCAAAGGCCTGGCACCGACAGGGGCTTGTTACAGCTTCACTCCTGCCACTCCTTACTCAGAGCCCTCCGTGCTGTTAACATCCATGACAGCCCAAAAACAAGAGCACCCAGAAGTTCTGCTGCATTGAGGCTAAAACAATTCCACTCTGCTGGAATTGTTCAGGGGCTGCTGTCCTGCCCTCCATTCATCCACTAGAAAAACAGACAATAAAAATCCTTTGGGAAGAGCAGTGCCCATCAGAGGATCAGTGATCCACTGCAGAGTGCAGGGAAGAGGCAGGGAACTCAGCCGAGCCACACAGCACAGTTAAACACCTCAAGCTGACACCACTTCACAGCCTAAGATCCATGGAGATGCTACCCCTCTATTAAATTATATTCCAATTAATTTTAATTTAACTGAGGTCTGCCCTGGGGATCACATTGCTCCACAGGTATGGGATTAAGAGGGGTTTGGGAAAGGGGGATGTGCTCCCACATAAAAACGTGTTTCCTTCCACAGGCACAGCCTGCCAAGTTGAAAATGGATTATTTTAATGCCAGTGGGATTTGATTGTCTTTCTGATTTACAGAGGTACCCAGTGCCTGGGCCATCACCTAAAATAAAACAGACACAGCCACCAAGACCAAGATTTGAGACAGTTCCAAGGTCTGTCAGGCTCCTTCCCTACTATTTCTGGGATAGATATCCCTGCCAACTGTCCGTGATACTTTTCAGGGGGAGCAGGGTGGAGAAGCTGCCTGTTCCTGGAGAGGGGCTGCTCTCACAGGATTGGTGAGGGCAGAGGAGAAGTGGGAAGGTGGGAAGAGAAGTGGATCCAGGTACCCCCTGAGCAACAACTCTGTCATTCCCAGGTTTTTGTTATTCCTCGGGTTCTTTTGGGCTTACTGGTACCTAGCCAGGCAGCATCTTGTTACTTTAGAAAGGGCTAAAAATACTTTTGCAGAGATAAAACAGAAAAAGAAAAACCCTTAAATGAAGCCTCTTCTAATTTATTGTGTGTCTGCTTTCATTCCTTGCTGGATTCAAGAGCAGACAGGGCTGGGCATTACAGCTGTCAAACACCTCCTTTAAAAACAGAATCAGGAAAGGAGATCTTGATCCTAAAAAGAATGAAAACTTCATCAAGCCAAGAAAAAAAATGGCAGGAGAGAGAAAACAGAAGGTTCCATCAAAGACAGCAGCTATGGCAACCATCACAAACATGGAGAAGAAAGATATCCTAAGCTCCCTGCTCCTGCAAAGGCAAGAGTTGATCCTGCTGCTGAGACTCTGGCTCTCTGAAAGCTCAAGCATTCCTTTTGTAGCTCTTTCAGGAGATTTTTGAGTGAGATTTGAATGCACTCTCAGCAGAGATGGGGAGCTGCCAACCCTCTGCTTGCCAGCAGCCACCCCCAGCCCCACAGCTGCCAGGAAGGGCCAGGGCTGCTCTTGGGCCACCTCAGACCTGGAGAGTCTTCCCCTAATTCCCTCCCCGTGGGGCTGGTTGCGATTTCATTGCAAACACACGCTCCTACAGCACTCTCAGTCTTGGGGTGTGGCACAGAGCTGACTCTGCAGGCTCACCTTCCATCACCCCAAGCTACTGTCCTGCAACCACCTCAAAACTGGAGGATTTCCCCTCCTAAGGCTGCATCCTTGTGGAAAAGAGCAATGAAAAGCCTGGGAAAAGAGTGTCGGACTCCCCTCCCCTCGCTGCTGCACAGGGCTGCAGGGCACTGCCAGCCACACATCCCCAGGCCCCGGGGCAGGAGGGAGGAGGATGAGGAGCAGGGCACAAAGATGGAGCTTGGCAAGGCAGCTGAGCTGTGCAAGGAGCTGGATTGCACCTCGCAGCAGCAGCCAGGTCTTTGATCTGCTCGAGCTTCCCTCGCCTCGTGCTCAGCATCCCCACATTCCAAAAGCAGCCTTCCACCAAGGAAAACAGGGAGGGAAATAAAACGAGAGCCTCCTCTTACCTTTCCACGGCATGGCACAAGGAGGAATCGCCTCACACTGCCAGAGGGCAGGGATGGATGGGATATTAGGGAGAAATCCTTCCCTGGGAGGGTGGGCAGGCCCTGGCACAGGGTGCCCAGAGCAGCTGTGGCTGCCCCTGGATCCCTGGCAGTGCCCAAGGCCAGGCTGGACATTGGGGCTTGGAGCAGCCTGGGATGGTGGGAGGCGTCCCTGCCATGGCAGGGGTGGGATGGGATGGGCTTTGAGGTCCTTTCCAACTCCAGGCGTTCTGCGATTCCTGAATTCCAGCAACCAGCTGCGCCTTCAGGCACACGGCAAAGCCCCCGCCCGCCGGAGCGGCCGCCTCTCCCCGCCCCGGGAGCTGCAGCAGGGGTGTGAAGTCCATCAGCACGTTATTTCAGCACGCTGATGCCATTGCACAGATGAAATGGAAACATTTGTTTTCATCCTGGCCGCAAACACAGCTGCCTAAGTGCTGCAGCTCCGCAGGGCGCGCACGGAGCTCGGAGCGTCATCCCTGGGGATGGCGCGCGCTTGGAAGGAAGGCAGGGAGAGGCAGCAGTTGTTAAGGGGGGGAAAAAAAAAAAAGGGTAGTCAAGCCTTTACTAGTCTGACAGTTCCTAAGATAATGCTGCTTCCCCGAAGAATGAACGTGCTTATCTCTGATCTACAGAGCCTGACTGAAAGGTTGCTTCTCCCTTGCCAGAAAAGCGTCCTCAGAAGTTTCTGAACGCCAGAGCAGAACTGCTGGACCCTGCCAGAGGACTTCATGGTGTAAGAAGGCTGCAGAAAGCCACCTCCTCACACACGAAAAGAACCCTTACAGAAGAAATTTAGAGGATATACATTAAAAAAAAAAAAAAAGTGAGTTTCTAGTATTCAGAACTGTATGTGGCCACCTCATTATTCCGTGGAAAAGCACACACACTAAAATCTTGAACACTCTGAAGAGTGTTCCCTCCTCCTCCTTCTTGGTTGCTTCTAATGAATATTTTGAACAAAACCCAGCTTCTGCCTGGAATTTGTAAATCCCTGAAAACCACCATTATTAGGCAGCATGAATTGTGTGCGTGGAGCTCTGAAAAGCACAGCAGTTTGCTGCCTGGTGGAGAGATCAAGGATTCAGGAGCAGTTACAGGGGGGAAAAATCCCCTACGCAAATCGTTGTATTTATGTGGTAAACATCATTCCACCAACTTTAAAAGCACGCATTTCCCACGAGGAAAAGTTAAACTTCTGTAATTATCCCATAATTAAGCCTTTACTTACAAGTCACGTGAGCCTAAACCCTTTATCTTCAAATGCCAAAGTGGCAGCACAGCTGTGACCATCCCTGCACAGACAGGGGCAAGGCCAGGGCTTGTGATTCCCTCTGTACAGACCCCAAAACCTCACAGCCCGGATCTGGCTGTCTGGAAGCTCATCTGCTCTCTGTGCCTGTGCTGGTCAGCCTCTTGCTGGATCACCTCAGCACAGGAGCCGTGCTTGAGAAAAAAAATCCAGCCCTTCATTTGCTAACCAAAGTTGGAAGGGGAAAAAAAAAAAAAACCCAACAAAAAATCCAGACCTTCAAAGTTTCAACACAAAGAACGCAATCCTCAGAACATAAAAACAGCAGGTGGGGCTGGCTTTGTGCTTCCCCCTTCCAGTAGCTTATGGAAAACAGGAAAACTCAGCATCTTTTGCACTGTGCACCCCCCAGGCCTCCGAAGGATTACAAGCACCCAGGCATTCAGAAGAGAGAAAAAGAGTATTGGTGTAGCCTAAATTCAACAGAATCCTTCCTGACACGAGCAGCTCCTCCTGGTTCCAAAGGACATTATCACTTTCCACAGCACTTCCCTGAATCAGGGCCTACAAACAAGGCTGCAGAAGGGAGATTGCATTTTGGCAATGGTTTTTTCTGCTCAGCTTCAGCTGTCAGCTAACTGGCATGGAGCAGAGCAATCCAAGAGCACAGCTTTCCTTCCCAGGTACCCACACTCCTGCTCCTGAAGCATCCCTTCGCTACATCTGCAAGGCAAGTCACAAACTTCTCCTGGCAGCCGGTTATTTGACGAGCCAGGACATTCTGAGTTTCTTGCCAGCACAGAGAGGGACGTGCTGCTGTACAGCCAGAGGAAAGAAAAGGCTTTCAGAAGCCTCACCCCTGGCTCTCAGCACACAGCACCGAGGTCACGTCTAGCTGTGTGTCAGGCAGCCTCAGTAATTCCCAGCTCCACTGCAACGGGACAGCTCAGCCCCAAAAAAAGCCCTCTCATCTCGGGGAAGAAAGGCGCTGGCAGTGCAGATGGATGCTGCGTGTGAGACGAGCCGTGCAGCAGATCCTGCTCAAAGCTGTGCAGGGACGGGCTCCAAAAATCCCGAGCCCCAAGTTCTGGATTGAAGAATGTGACAGCAAGGAGGAGGAAATTCTGAGAGCAATTTCTCGGCTGGACCAGGGAGCTCTCAAACCCATTAGACAACCTCAGATGCCTTCTGCTGCTTTAACCTTTAGCTTGAGCCCCTTTTACAAGCTGGAAAGGTCACATCTCAAATGAGGCAGAACAGTGTGAACCCCCGAGCCTCTCCACTACACAGCCAGCCGAGGAGCAACAAATTATGTGGAATATTCTGACTGTTCCAGAAGAAAACATTGGTAGTTCAGTTTCCAAACAAGTCCATAAATCTGTGGCTTACATTTTAATTTCAGGAAGAGACTGTATACTACCAGGAAAAGAAAAATGATAGAGTTTTGATTATGCAAATCATGGTTTCTAACAATTTGTATTGTATATTCCTCCCTTTGTCTTCAGGATGGCTTGGAAAATAATAAGGTGCAGTGGCAGAGAAGCTTTCAACCCCACTGGAAAACAGAGGCTCACCTGTAGCTTTGGCCACTCAGTATTACTTATCATCAGCTCCACAACTTCTCTAAGGAGCTTTTCCAATATCTGAGCCTCGGGTGTGAGGGGAGAGGACCCCCTCCGTGCCAGGGAACCACGGAGCAGCACCAGGGCAGAGCTCTGAGGGGACTGGAAGCTGCTGTCTCCAGAAGCAGCAAGGCAGGAGCTAATTAAAACCCTGTGTGGGAGCCTGCATGAGGTGTACGAGAGCGCCGGGCACAACAGGCTTTGGATGCATGCCCACATGCAGAAACACTCTATTTAAAGCAACAGCACTTTGGGGAAGCGAGGCAGCAACCATCCCTCCTCAGAAAAAACACCCCCTCCCTCGGCATTCGATCAGGAGTCGCCATGGGTTTCCAATTTTCTCGTTTGACTTAAGGGATTGTTTTAGATTTCAGAGGTCGCAGGCTCATCACGGCACAAGAAACAAAAACAAATGAAAACCATTTATCCTTTGGTCCACATCTAAAGATCAAAAAAAAGAAAATCAGCTTATGAAACAAACCATTTGCTTCGTTATTCCTCTCGGGGGGGCAGGGGGAAGCTAGACTTCAGGAAAGGTGGGGATTTGGGCAAAATGCAGCGGTTACAGGTAGCAAAGGGCAGGAGGGGGGGCAGCAGGGCGTGCCCAGCAGGGAGGAGCGCCCTGGCCGTGTCCCTGGCCGTGTCCCTGGCCGTGTCCCTGGCCGTCCCCAGCAGCACTCACCGAGCGGTACTCGTAGTAGATCCGGTCGTACTCGGAGCCCCCGATGGTGATCTCGGGAACAAAGCGCGGGATGGACACAGAATCCAGCACTCCGGCCTTGTCCTGGACACTGAGGGGAGAGGGAGCAGTGAGTTCACGCCCTGCCCCAGCAACAGCAGTGGCCAAATATTGTACCCAGAGGAGCTGTGGCTGCCCCATCCCTGGAAATGTTCCAAGCCAAGCTGGATGGAGCACCCTGGGACAGTGGAAGGTGTCCCTGCCCATGGCAGGGGTGGGACTGGATCAGCTTTAAGGACCCTTCCAACCCACACCGTTCTGGGATTCATAATCATCATCATTCTGTGATGAAAGAACTACTTTTCTGTTAAATAAAGCTTCCAAAGGTTTGGCCTATTTTCCAAATATTTATCCTTCTCCTCACAAATCTGTGATGTGCTGCCCCTCATCCTTGCCTCCAGCTTGCTCCTGCTCCAACTTCCCGATTCTCTATTTCCTCCCCCAGGCTCTTCCTCCTTGGAGATGCTCCACCATTCCTGGGAGCCCTCTCCACGAATCCCCTCTGGCTTTTTAGCTTTCTGTAAAAGCAGTGGTTTTACTGAATGCCACACACCTCCTTGCTGAATTCCCATCCCAAATGGATCAGCACCGAGGCAATGAGAGGGTCTGGAAGCAGGCAGTGCCTCCAGCACCCTGCCTGGGAACACCTGCTGCAGCAGCTCCAGGGACGGGTCTGGGGATCCACCAGCAGCAGTCGGCTCTGCACAGCAGCAGCACTTCAGCCACCCCCAGTTTAAGAGGCCTGAGAAACTGCCAGAAAGCCTCCTGCTGCCTGTGGGCATCCGCAGGCCGACAGTGCCACCTGGACGTGTCCGGGAAAAGCACATCCCGTCCCAGCCAGCACTCACCGAACCCCAAACCCAACACCACAGACTCTGCAAACGGTGCTGCTGTCGGGGAATTGCAGTTCCTGACAAGCACATGCCCCCAGAAAAGCAAAGTTCATCTTCTTTAGGCAATTCTTTTTACCCCTGGATCATAAATGTTGGGACCTTTCCTCCCAGCAACAAACAGCTTCAACTGGTTTGCTAACATACCCTGATATTCACACTGCACATTATCCTGCTACAGGCTGATCTGTGAGGAAATACAATAATCCAGAGTTCAGAGGGGAGAAGGTGAGGGGGAATGCCCTTTTCCAAGACCAGGATCAACGCCAAAGATGCTTCCTATAAACGGCAACATCATTTATCTTCGACAACGTGAAATGTGCGTTCCACGTGCTGGAAGGCACAGAAGTGAGCCCAGGCACACACAGAGCACAACTCCACACACAGAAGTCAGGTTTGGTGGTCAGCCAGTCTCCAGTGAATCCACTCCTTCCTCAATCTCAGCCAAGGGGCTATTTGGAGAGGACAACTCCCAGGCACAATTCAAATGACAAACCTGCTGCTCCCAAAGCTTCTCTGCACAAGAAAATGGTGAAAGCTACTGATGGCTTCTCCATGTTCTCTGCACCCTCACAAATAACTTGGAATATGAAGTAAAAAGCACACCCAAAGACACCTGGCACAACAATGTCTAACCACAAAACCGCAGCTGCTTGCCAGGACTAATTCCCTGCTCAGCAGGAAGCATTCACAGGCACCTTTTATGTTTCTTTCATTTTTCTCTCTCTCCCCCAGCAGAAAATTATCACTATTTACTCTTTTCTGACACTCTACCAGACTTTCCTGGAGGAGCTCTCAGCATGCAGCACTTTTACCTTCCAGATCAGGTCATATTTGAAAAGGAACTGAGAGCATCTAAGTGACCCTGTAGTCCCAAGGCTTTAAGAACATCAAATTTTAGCTCACATAACCCTCTCTTAACCATGGTTCTTCCCACTGCTGCACAGGAATCCCACCTGGAAGTACCCTACAGCAACGGATAACTCACCTCTTCTCCAAAAGCACCTATTACATGCTAATTCTCACACTTTATCCAGCACAAGCAGAAGAATCAGGATTGACACGTTCCTGCTCCTTTCTCAAGGAGGAGTTCCTGCGTCCCTCACAGGCAGCTCACAGCAGGACACACACCACGAGCAGCAGAGTCTGATGAGCCTTGCCAAAGGTGCAAGGTGGGGTACGGGAAGGAGACTGGTTAGAAAGAAATAAATAAACCAGGCAACCCAACATAAAACCCCTGAGCTGGCATAGCCCGGGCTGTGATTTCTCAACACCTGATGCTGGCACGGTCACAAAAACTCAAGTGACAACGGAGACCTAAAAGCATTCACTGGCCTAAGAGCCAACACCACAGAACCATTCAAGATAAATTCAGTGTTGAAGCATGAAATTAATTTTCCTCCTCCTGCCAAAGGGACAGATTCCCCCAGACTGGCCAGGCAGAGCAGGTGTGGCATGGCCAAGGCGAGGCACAGCCACTCCCTTGGCGAGCAAACACGCACCAGCAACGCCAAGAACAACAACAAAAAACATTTTCCAAAAAAAGCAGGTCTGCAAGAAAAGGGGAGAAAGTGCAACAACAGCTCTTCAAACGTATAAACGAGGAAAATCACAAAAGAAGTGTTTCAACTGAAGCAAAAAGATGGGACAGACCGGGCTTGGAGCACCCTGGGATAGTGGAAGGTGTCCCTGCCCATGGCAAGGGGAGGGATGAGCTTTAAGCTTTAAGGTCCCTTCCTACCCAAACCATTCTGGGATTTAATAATTTTATGTCGAAGAGAGAACCAAGGTGCTAAAGAAAATATTTTTAATAGTGCAAAAGTTTTGCAATTAATAGCTCATGAGATTTTTGGAGTCTCCATGACAAGAGTTTCAAAGCCAGCTCCAACACACCTGTTGCCAGCCCCTCTAGCCCTGCTGTTCGCAATCAGACATTTAAACAGGGACAGTTCTTCCCTTTGCCAAGCAAAATCACACCGGGACACAGAGCTGGAGGCTCTCTGTCCCTCACCCCCAGGTTCTGAAGGAGCTGCAGGGACAGATCCCATTTAGCTGTGCACTTGTCACAAGGCAAGCACAGCAAGTACCCCCCAGGAGCTGATAAAATAACACAGGCAAGGTTACACAGCCTGCAGCTCCTCACCCCAAACTTGATTTATCCTGCAGTGTGTGTGGCCAGACAAGCGTCACTGGGAAGGGCCCGCCCCAAAACACGCCCGAGACAGTGCAGAGGAACTCCCTGAGACACCCAAAAAAGCCAGAATGGTTTCTGTTTGAGCACCTGGAGAGGAAGGGGAGAGGTGAAGAGCATCCTCTGGCAGAGCCCTGCAGCTTCCAGACACAAACGCAGCCCTTTTTCACCTTTTCCCAAGATCCCCCAGCCAGGCTGCCAGGGCACAGAGGGCACAGAGGGCACGGCAGGGAGATAAAAGGGATTATCATGGAGCTGATTGCCCTGCGTGCGGCTCACCGGTCTGATTAGCTGCCTAATTTGCATTAATGACTCAGGGGCCCTGCTGGGCTTTCTGTGCACTAGACCCTCTGTGTGGGCAATAAAAAAGTTCTCCCCAGCCCCGCTCATCCCTCCCAGGCCGCCGGACACGCCGAGGGTGGACGGGACCGGCAGGGCTGGCACAGCCCCACGGGCTGCGAGGCCAGCAAGGGAAGCAGCTGCAGCTGGAAAACCGAACAGGGCAGAACTTGGATGGGTATTAGGGGAAATCTCCCCACGGGAAGGGCGGCCAGGCGTGGGAACAGGCTGCCCAGGGCAGTGGTGGGATCTCTGTCCCGGGAGGCGTTCCAGAGCCATGTGGGACAGGCGGCACTTGGGGACATGGGCGCGTGGTGGGCACGGCCGTGCTGGGGGAATTCTCAGAGGGCTTTTCCAACCTACGGGATCCCAAATAGCTGCTGGAGCCTCCCAGGAACGCCCACGAGAGGGCAGCGTGTGCCAGCACACGAAAACCCCGCTTTCCAAGGGGAAAAAGCCCGCTTTCCAGGGGGAAAAAGCCCGCTTTCCAGGGGGAAAAAGCCCGCTTTCCAGGGGGAAAAAGCCCGCTTTCCAGGGGGAAAAAGCCCGCTTTCCAGGGGGAAAAAGCCCGCTTTCCAGGGGGAAAAAGCCCGCTTTCCAGGGGGAAAAAGCCCGCTTTCCAGGGGGAAAAAGCCACGGACACAGGACACCTGCAGGTCCGTGGGCACCACGGGCTCTTTGCTGCTTGGGCACTGGGAAAAGGGAGAAAAGCATCAGCTTTAAGGTCCGTGGAGTCACGCCTGAGCTGGCACTGGGTGCTGCAGCCTGCAATTCCAGCAGGGAAGACCTGCACAGCAGGATCCCTGCGTTTCTGGAGGTAATACGGGAAAAGATCGTGTCCAAGCACACGCGTTTGTACAAGGAGGCTCTTCCCAGGCTGCCCAAGGCCTTGCCCGGGATTCCCTCACTCAGCTGAGCGAGGCAGGAGCACAAGATTGGCACAGGATGTGCTGCCACCCCCTTATCGATGCCCTGATAGCCCAGCACAAATGAAGATTCACAAGCAAACCCCAGGAGCTGGACTCTGTGTTCCCTGTGGGGCCCTTCCCTGCAGGATATTTTGTGATTCTGTGGTTTAAATAAGCAGTTTATTGCACTCTGAGATCTTCAAACAACCACATTTCGTATTCTCTGTGGCGACAAGAGCCTTGTGCAGGAGACTCTCTCACCCTCCTCCAGGGTTCAACGAAAAATTGAGTCCTTAAAGCAATTTATTCCCTTCTAAAGCTGTGAAATGCGATTTTCATACAGTACCTCAACACACTGCTCTAATTGTAAGGTTTACTTCAGCTCCCTCCTACTCACCACAATTAATAATCCTTTCTCAATACCTGCACTGGTGTGGAGCTACAGGAAAACAAGCAACTTATTTCCTCTTCCCAAGGAAATCTGATTGTGGTAATTTTGCAGGGCCTAAGTCACCAGATGTTATCCTCCAATTCCTACACCAAGAAACCTCCTCTTTGACACATAAAATGCACCCAAATCATGACTTGTTCCTCTCAGACACCACCCAACACTGCTCTTCTGCAACCTATCTGCACTCCTTGACACAAAAAAAAAAAACCACAGAAAAGGAGCATTATCTCTAATTTTAGGAGGTATTTGAAGTAACAGCAAAGTAAAATGCAAGAAATATCACAAGTCTGCAAAAAAAGTTTAACTTACTACTCCAATGCCTGTCACAAAGCCAGAAACTTAGGGGCAGATACTCAATTTTAAAAACCCTGTGAGATGACCAGAAATCAATGAAAATAATGTAACTCTTAAATTTTGTTTTGAAAACGTAACTACACTGAAATTTCCACCTGCACATTCAATCTGAAGTTGCAGCAAAATGGGGGAGCCTGTCTCACTTCTGGTATTAACAGACTTACAAGTGCAGATATATTCTTTATATATATATATAAATAACTTTATATTTTATATAAACAAAACTGACAAATAAACATGGTGCACTTGCAAAGAATTATTAAAATCAAATTAAATTCTATTCCAACAAGGCACTTTCCACTGTCTGAGTCTGATCTCTTCCCACCCAACTGGGCAGACAAGGATCTCTGACAAAAACCACTCAAACCTGTCTGGAGTCTCTTGGCTCATTAATTAGCAGTGAAAATGCCACACCACGTTCCAGTGCCAAGCACCAATATTACAAAATGCAGCCCCACCTTTAAAAACTCATGGCTTTGACCGTTTCCCCCGGGATTTGATGCCAAGAAGTGCTCAGTGGCTGGATGACACCATACTTACTAAAGTCTCAAGTGATGCAAAGAAACATCATCTTGCTCCACCCATGGCCCCTTGTCAAACTTCAGGTACTCGATGTCTTCAATTACCTGGAATCAGAGAAGAAGGCTCACTAAGGGGTGGCCTGATCCAAAAATCAATGAAATAATTGAAATAGATTATTAAACAAATGAGAAAGGCTTCACTGCTGAAGCTGTGGTAACAAGGCAAATGTTTAAGATAACATGATCATCTCCCAGTTCTGTTTCTGACCTGCCAGGAGCACTGGGCACACACGTGGGGGATTCTCTCAACACCCTGTGCTTTCAGCTTTGGATGGCAGGGAATAAACTGGCTGAGAGGTGCCTTGTTTCCACATTCTTGCCTGATCCAAGACATTCTCCCTTAACCTGCCACTGGGGCTGAAAAGCAAAGAAGGCACAACCTCACCCCTGAGGGAGAACGAGGAGGAAATGGAGACGAGTCTAAATTTCACTCCCTTTTGTTACAACAATAAAACCATCACGGCACACAGGACACCTGTTTAGTTGGTTTTATTTCCAGAGAGGCTCAGTAACATTCCCTGAGCCAGGCAGGGGGGCAGGTGTGGCATTTGTTGCATGGTTCACATCACAGAAACAAAGGCAGGTTTCAGGCTGGACAGCTCAGACATGGAGGAGCTGCACCGATGGGTCCAAGGGCTCAGGATTTCACCGGCCATCAGGACCCACCCACGCATGAAAGGAAAGGCAACACTCCCAGCCCAGCAGCCAGAACCCTTCAAACAAGCAATGCCAGCTCAGCAAATCATTCCCTCAGCATCCCCAAGCTCATCAATCCCGGATCTGAGCTTCATTTAGAGCCTGGCTCCACCAGAAGACAGACCCTTGCTGCTCCAGGGGGTAATTGCTCATCCCAGCCGGCTGCCTGGAGCTGAGGGAAAGCTGCCCTGGTGTCAGGAGGATGCACTTCAGGTGCCTGATGAGGTGGAGACAGCACCTTGGAGCAAGCTGGGAGGGAGTGCATTGTCCCAGCTCCAAACATCCTCTTCCAGAGACCTTTTCCATGGGGAGAGGATAAAGCTGAGGTCACGACCAAACTCCTGATGGCACATTGTCAACCCCCTGACACAGAAGCAGATGTCAGCAAGGAAGTGACAGAATGATAAATGAAAAATCCTTGTGTTCTTTACATTGAATCCACTCGAATTATTCCCTGCAAGCACCAAATCCCAGCTATCACCACCTGGAAAATGATAACCAAGTGCTGTTACAAAGTAGCCTCGACTATACAGGTCCACTCTTACCAGCATTGTGTTTTCATGGTAAGAAACGATGGTTTGGACATGACTGAATGAACATTTTTGAGGCACAAACTGCTGCAGCACAGCTCCAAGATAAGAGGAAGGGGGGTGAGTGGTAAGTCAGCTCAAACAGCCATTATTTCTCTGAATTATTTAGTTGAGAAGCTGAACAAAAGCAATTCCTTCTCTGCTCCACAGCAAAGCTTTGGAGACTCTGCACTGATAACAGCACTAATCACAGAGTTGCTACAGCAGGGCTCAGAATGTGCTACAGGGGAAAAAGCATCTGCATCCAAATTAGCTTTGCTCACTGTTACTCATGTCAGAAGATCTCTCTCCCAGCAGCTCCTTAACAATGGCATCAGTTTCCCAACCAGGAGAGAAGAACAACTTCTTAATTTATAAGGAATGCCCTGGCACACACCAGGAATTACCAGCAAATACCCAAGGCTTTAAAAAAAAATTAAACATCCAGCTAACTTTGTATTCCCAGTTTTACCCTCGTGCAAAACCAGTGTGGAGCACCCTAATTTCAGCCCTCATTACCCCTTCAGCCATCACAGCCAAAGTTAATTACAATACTGACCTTCTCAAGACACTTTAAAATCCCTTTCTAAGCTGTGTACGTCTGCTCTGAGCAAATCAAAAGTTATTAAACTATAAGGCCATAAAGAAATGCAGCTCCCAAAGCCCCAGGCAAGCAGACTGGAGTGGGCTAAAGGACACTGCTGCCACTGGACACACCTGTGCAAACACACACCTCACCAGCCAGAGCCCTCCTGCCAGCCCTCAGCTCCAAATTTCTGCCCTGTCATCCCCAAGGGAAACTGAATCTCAGCAGAAAAGGGGAAAAAACCAATTCTTTCAAGCAGAACAAGTACCAGTATCCTCCACCAACACCCAGCAATGACAACACCATGGGCTGGATAATCTTACAGGGTCTTTTCCAACCTTAATCATTCTGTGGCATTGTACTTTGACTTCCAAATAATAATCCTTCCCCTAGTCCAGATTTGTCCAAGCAAATTAAGGACTCCTCTGGTGCATCTGATGACCCTATTTAGAGCAATGACAAGATTGCTGAGCTCGGGAGAGTCGCTCCTTGGACAATAAGAGCTTTAGACTGGCTTTAAACCCCGATTTAAAGGATTAAGATCAAATCTCTAGCAATGTGGTTTGCTACAAAAAAATCTGGGGAGGAAACAACCTGCTTTAGTCTGGCCACTTCGAGATGTGGCCAGAGAGAAGGATAGGGCAAAACCAGGCATATAATCCCCATCCCAACCTTCCTTTAACTCACCAGGTACCCATCTTTAAACACCACAGTTCTCAACTCTTGATTCTTGCTTTTATGTGATCATCCAGAAAAAATAACTGTAATTGCAACAGATTCTCTGTGTTCACACCACAACCTCAGCTTTTTTGTTCATTTCAGCCTGATTTTTTGTATATTTTTTTTCTGTTTATTCTCTGCTGTCACCCTGAAGCCACCAGCCCTTTTTGAGGGGTATAAACCCACACTGCCCCACAGGCCTATGCAGTGTTAATTTTTAGGACCAGGAAAGTCCTTATCAGTATTTTCTGCTTCACACTGTCACCTGACCAGAACTTTGAAGGACACCTCAGGCAAAAAGGTAATTTTAGTCTGATTAAAGGTAATTTGAATATTAAAATGCACACCCCAAATATGCTAATAAGCTTAATGAGGTACAGGCTACAACACACATATTACTCTACTCTCTGCTGAGATCAGACTGCACATAATACAGGAGGAGGAAGAGTTTGGGCTGTGTATAAATAAGGTAAAAATTCCACCTCGTCAGGATGAAGACCCAAAAAGCCCCTGGAGACAGCCCCCATGGGCTAGTCTCCTTTCCCTCCTCCCAAGTGGGGATGATGCCTTGGCAAGCTTCCATGTAGGATTATTATTATCATCCAGCTAACATCATGTTACTGTTATTCATAGAGATCTATCCCTAGAACTGAAATGGGCCCAAAACCTGGCCAGAATCTTGGTGCTCTTTCCCTCAGGGAACAGCAGCTACAGAGAAAAGTTAATGGTGGTGAAGCAGAAGGCTTCTGTTATCCCACTAATAACCCTCCACAAGCAGGAAAGTTCACTGAAATAAGGTAAATCTATTAAACTTGTTCCCAGAAAAGCAAAACTTACCTTCTCCACATCCTCAGCTGCACTTGCTGTGTACTGCAGAACTTCACTGCTCTCACTGCAAAGAACACAGAAATTGAGTTCCCCTGATAAAACTGCTCTCCCCATCCTCCCCCCGCTCCAAAAGGAACAGAAATGAGTTTAAAAGGCACAAACACCAAACCAGAACCATTGAAGTTTTTTAGATTGCTCCCAGCTGTTGCAATAGAATTCCTGTTGCACCTGTGAGCTGCTTCTTTGCTGGTGGAAAATTGCTTTTAAAGGGCAAATGGCCTGGAAATCTACACAACTTCAGTTAAAAAAAAGAAAAATATGACACCTCTGAACTTGTTTTCATTTAATGTGGATACTTGCCCCTATTACAACTGCCCAGTCCACTTCAAAGTAAGTGAAATTTTCAGTCTAGCTCAAAACTGCAGTAGACTTTCCTTTTTACAAGTGCATGACTACCTGTGAGTCATTTCAGGAGAAGAATGCTTTCATCACTATTTACTCAGGCTGAGCTGAACGAACACAAATGCAGGCAGCAGGATCTGTAAGTGTAAAACATTTTTAAAAAAGGTAATGTTTCCTGGTTACAAGATTGTTTTTTCAATCAGACAGCAGCCTGCAGAGCAGGGCCACAACAGGAGCTCCTGCAGGAACCCTTCATACCACACCTGGTCAGCCACCATCAGCAATCGCTGTTCCCAAACCTGCTCCAGCTGGAAAACCTGCAAGGCCCTGGAATAGCTGCCCAGTGTGGACATTGTACCAAACATAACACAGCAAAGCTTAGGAGCATGGAGAGAAAGTCACAGAATCCCAGATGGTTTGGGTGGGACAGGACCTTAAAGCTGATCCAGTCCCACCCCCTGCCATGGCAGGGACACCTTCCACCATCCCAGGTTCCTCCAAGCCCCGTCCAGCCTGGCCTGGGACACTTCCAGGGATGGGGCAGGCACCTGGAATAAGAGACATTCTCTTCCCAAGGGAGAGGTCAGCCTTCAGCAGAGCCTGACACCAGCAATTGCCTTAAGGACGCCGATCAAAGCCCTTGATCCCATCTCTTGATTCGACTCTGCAGATTACCAGGGCTTCATTAAGAGAAAACAGCTGCTCAGTGACTCTGCAGATTACTGGAGCTTTCCTTCAGAGAAAACAGCTGCTCAGTGGAAGCAGTGTTGGACGTGAAAGAGAACATTAAGACTCTGCTCCAGGAAAAGAGAAAAATCCAGCAGAACCCAAGCACCGGCTGTTCAAATCACCAGGCCACTAATCACTACCAACAAAAACATTAAAGACATTCATAACAAGACAACTAGAATGAAAACATCCATTTTAAGGCAAATAGCCACTATAAAGCACTTGAAGCATCATCGGGCTGCTCCAGTTAGACAGAGCAAGGTAACGGGAGTTCTGCCCAGTACCAGACTGCCTCTCAAGAGAAGAAGCAAACAAACTTCAACATGGAAAGCATGCAGGACAAGCTCAGCAATCTGTAACAACCCTTTTTAGCCTGTTTGGGCCAGATTTTGGGCATCTCCAGGAGTCGGGGGATCAAACCAGGCAGACTAAGAGGTACCAGGCAGGTGTGAACACAGCTCCCCGCAGCACTGCCAGCAAACAAAGAGTTAAAGGCAGCTGTGGCTCTATCCCAGACAGGAGGCACCCCGAGGTCCAGAGGTGCTGGATTCACACACTGCCAGCTCCCCCAGCCAGGGGACAGGGACACAGATGGAGGTGACAAGCTGTGAGAGCCGAGCAGGGGGGGTTTGCCTGACAGGGGCACTGACCGTGCGCTCACAGAGGGGAGGAGTTGAAATCACAGCGGGACGGAGGATTCAGCCTGGCTGAACACCGCGAGAGGCGCGTGGGGCTCGATGGCATCCAGAGAACAGGCGGCAGCCTCCTCCCCAGCAGGAATGCCCGCAGGGGGATGACACTCCCAAGGCTTCCCACCCCCATTGCCCATGGCTGGCTCCCCTCCCAGAGCCATGTGCTGGCCGTGGGACACGGCGGGAGGCAGCTGACCGGAGGTGACACCACAGCCCCCGCCAGCGTGAGTGACAAGCTCGGCATCGAGTTATCCACCTGAGCTGCTGGCAGAGCCACCACACCCACCCAGGCAGGGAGATGGAGCACCAGGGGACACGGGCAGGCTGCAGAGCACCTGGGACCCTGCTCTGATTCCAGAGCTCACACAGCTAATTCATCTGGTGACCTCTGAGAGTTTCCCTTCCAGAATGATGAGCGACCTTAATTCTGCTTTTAGATTTTTAGGAGGATTTTAACTTTCACAGAGCTCTTTTATAAGAATTGGGAGAGCTGGGCAAGCTCTGTTTCATCCCCAGTTTACAGGGCACACGTTTTTGCTTCCCAGCTAGAGGAAGCCAGGGAGCCCAGAGAGAGACAGGACACAGGGAATGGTTTCCCACAGCTAGAGGGCAGGGATGGATGGGATACTGGGAAGGAATCATTCCTTGTGAGACAAGGGTGCCCAGAGCAGCTGTGGCTGCCCCTGCATCCCTGGCAGTGTCCAAGGCCAGGCTGGACATTGGGGCTTGGAGCAGCCTAGGATAGGGAAAGGTGTCCCTGCCCGTGGCAGAGGTAGGATGGGATGGGCTTTAAGGTCCCTTCCGACCCAAACCATTCTGGGATTTGTGACAACTGAAAGGACTCTTTGAGGAGAGAAAAGCTCTGAAGCTTTCCAAAAAGGCCTGAGGACACCTTGTGCTGCCTCCCGCTCTGCTCAGCTCATGCCAACACACACAGAGCCACAGCTGTGGCATTCTGCACATCACTCCTGAATCCATTTTCATCTCCCAGCACTGGCACCAGGCTCCTGGGCTGGCAGAGGTGACTACACCCACACACAGCTCCTGTGCTGTGAATGCAGCACCCCTTCAGTAGGACACAGTGCTGTACCCTGGAGCACAAGGGGGATTTTTCACATCATTTGCTGATACTGGCAGAGATTTTAAGGTTTGCACACATTTTTACTCCAAGCCTTAAGAGGCAAAACATCCTGCTCTGCTAACCTGATCTCTGGTAGGAAGGTCCTCTTGTAAGCATCCTCGATGCTCTGGAGATAGGAAGGAGACACTTTTTTCTCATATGGCTACAAACAAACAGAAACAAGTCGTGGAATTAACTTTCTGTCTTTTCCCACCAGTACAGACCCCAAGGGCTGCTCCACCACCCACTCTGGAATAAAGCAGCCAAGCATCCAAGTGAGGCACATGCTTAGTGAAAGTCTCAAAGAATTAAGACATTTGGAGTGTTTGGAATTCCTTACATGCCATTAAAAATCTGGAATAGCCCTCAGTTCTACAAGGACTGATTCATCCCTGCTACCTGCACATTCCAGGAGGGTGTAATAACCACCCAGAAAAGAGGAGACTAAATCCACCTTTTCCATAAGGAGGCCAATGTGCACCTGTTTCCATAGTTCCAGACCAGTGTGTGGGCAAACACCCACTCCAGACCCCTCCTGTGGAATTTCATGGCTGTCAGCCCTGCTGTTAGACAGCCTGCTTTCCACACAGCATCCTTTCCACGCCACATTTGCAGAACACCAGGAATCTCCCTGATCTGCCACGTGGTCCTTTGGTCCAGTCCTGAAATTTCAGCACATTTCCTGCTAGAAATGCTCATCCAGCATGCCCAAGTGCTGAAATTTCAGCACATTTCCTGCTAGAAATGCTCATCCAGCATGCCCAAGTCCTGAAATTTCAGCACATTTCCTGCTAGAAATGCTCATCCAGCATGCCCAAGTCCTGAAATTTCAGCACATTTCCTGCTAGAAATGCTCATCCAGCATGCCCACCCCGCTGGCCCCACTGGAAGGCTTGGCTTTTCCCACTGCCCCACAGCAGCACGCTGAATACCGAACACTCCACCTGCCAAAGCAGCAGAATTCCCAAAAACACCAGCCCCAAACAAGCCCTACAGAGCTCAGCACCACCACTGACCCAAAAAGTCACAAGCTACCCCAGCAATTTCTGTCCAAAGGTTTCAAAAATCCCACTGACCTTTATGCTCACAAGGGCAAAGGACTCACAAGCTCCCCCAACACATGAAGAACTTTCTAACTGAGAATTTTTTTTCAAATAAATCAAAGCTTTCTTTTAATCTGTCACATTTTCCAGAGTTAACCTGCATTTCCCATAGCCTTTGAACAAGGCAAATATAATTTAATCCTAATAACACATCTGCAAACAGTTACAAGTCATCTGAATATCAAAGAAAGGGGAAAAAAAACCCAAATTACAAACCTTACTTAGATCAGCCATTTCCCAAAAGCTCCCCACAGCTTTCCTGACCCAAGAGCAGTTCAATAAGGCAGCCATCCAGCAGTGATTTGCTGGATTTCAGGGAGTTAAGTGACCCTGCTGATCCCAGGTGACTCACAGGTGAACCCCAGCACAGGTGTGAGGAAGCAGTCAGCTGGGAAGCAGGAGACAGAGCCCAGCTGGGCTCCTGGCACTCAGGAATAACACAGATTTCATCTCTACGAGCACTGCATGCAGCACATCACCTGCCCATGACTCCTGGAGTGGCAGCTACAAAAGCCTGGTATAAAATTCACCTGCTCTTAAAACCATTTCTCATTCCAGAAATGACAGCGTATCAATGCAGTCACCAAAAAAAAGTTGATTTTTCCTGTGTTTTTTTTTAAAGCGAGTATACGAGAATAGCCACAGAGTCATCACCAGCACACAGCTCTCACAGCTCAGAGGACAAGCAGCTCTTCAGCAGCAGAATTCAGCAGCAGACCCCACGGGACTCACACGTAAGGTGTGATTACACCAGACATTAGCAGGCAGCAGTAGTGAGAGATAAGTAGTAACAAAGATAAGAGATAAATAAGCAATAATCAGAGATAAAATTACCTTGCCTTTCTCTTGAATCCTCTTCTGCACCTCTGGGACAGGCATATCTACGTAAATGACCAAGTGGGGTGGCAGAAACTCAGCAACGCTGACCTCCTTGACCTCCTTGTAGTGATCAAGGCCTGTGTGGAACACAAATAAATCACATTCCCCACCCCTGTATTTGCAGTCCCTTCTTCTGGGCTCACACAGCAAGTTTAGGGCAGGCTTTCCCTCAAACAGGATTCAGGAATTTCACAGAATAAACAATCTCCAGAGCAAAATGGAACTAAACTCAAAAGCTCCATGCAGGGAGAGAATCTAAACACAGTTGTATCAAAGAGGGGGTTTATTCCTGACTCGAGTTTGAGGAATCTCAGCTCTTCCCCCACCACTTAGAGACAGTAGGCAGCAGTAGCTCTGATCAAGATGTCTGCTTCCCAAGGATTCCAGGACAATCCAAACTGGGATTTTGTATTAGATTGTGGGTTGCTGGGCTCTGCTGCCTCAGCCGTGCAGAGCAGGAAGACACAGGTCACTACAACCAGCTCCTAAAGTCATCCAGCAACTCACAGCAGGTGGTAGGAAACAAACGTACACCTCCTAAATCCAACAGCAAATCCAGGAGGCAGTCAGGAAAACAGCTATCTCCACCTCAGGAATAGCCAAAAGGCCAGATTGACCAAGAACAGGCAGCAACAGCTCAGGAGCTCAGTGCCCATAACCCCAAACCAAATCACTCGGGCTGGAAATCACCTGGTTCAAGCACTCTGCTCAGAACAGGTGGCTCAGGACTCCACCCACAGCACCCTGAGTATCTCCAGGAGGGAGACCCCAGGTGATTTGCTCCAGGGTTTGACTCCCTTCACAGTGAAAAAGGGGTTGTTTTTTTTCCCCTTACAAATGAAACATTTCAATTTGTGCCCTTTATCTTCTGTCCTCCCACTGCCACTGAGGCCAGGCTGGCTCCACCCAGCAGTACCCCCCATCCCTCCCTTCCCTGTGCTTTTTATACCCCTGCTGTGCCCTCACCCCCGGAGCCAGCCTGCCAGGAGCTGACCAGCAGGTGTTTGAGCAGGATTCCCGTTCCACAAAGCCATGGTGGCTGTCACCCATCACCTTCACATCCTCCTGGGAATCCTCTGGTTTCCCAGAGGGTTTGCTCCAGCACCTTCCTGCCACCAGGCAGAGGCTGACTGGCCTGTAGCTCCCTGGATCCTCCTCCTTTGCCCTTCCTGAAGACAACATCTGGGTTCTGTGAGAGTCCAGAGGGCCGCTTAAAGCAGGCCGGCCAAACCCTGCTGACTCCTTATTGACCCCACACCTGATGCTGCACAAGCACCCTCGGGTCTCCATCAGCACCTCACCCACACTGCCAGGGAAATACAGGAGTCTCTGGCTCACAGGACACAGTGCTGGGGCCCTGGCACAGGGTGCCCAGAGTAGCTGTGGCTGCCCCTGGATCCCTGGCAGTGCCCAAAGCCAGGCTGGACAGGCTTGGAGCAGCCTGGGATAGCAGAAGGTGTCCCTGCCCATGGCAGGAGGTGGGATGGGAGAAACTCTGAGGTCCCTCCCAGCCCAAACCACACCGTGGTTCTATGGCTGCACAGAAGACCTGTTGTTTAACACAGCAGCAGCAGCACCAAAGCCTGGAAGAAAACCTGGAAATCCCACGGCTTGATGCACAAACCAGCACCACGTGAACACCGACTATTTAAAGGAATCCCACCTTCCAAGCAGGCATTCTTTGGTTTTGTTTGTTTTTTTTTTAAAGTAAACTACCAGACTTCTGAGAAATTATGGCAGAACAGCTTCCTGTGGCCCGGCAGGAACTCACATCTCTTGTGGACGTAGCCTTGCTCTAACATGGCATCCAGGAACACGAAGTCGCTGTAGGGGGAGCGCTCCAGCACCACGCCCTGACCTGCAGAAGGGAGAGCAGCCTCCAGGTCAGCACTCGGGGAGCTGCAAGGTCCCTCCCAGCCCATCCCACCCCTGACTCCCACCCGTGCTGAGCAGGTGCTCCAGGGCGTCGGCGTACTGCAGCACGCGGCTGCCGAAGATCCAGGACTGCAGGCGGTACGAGTGCCCGTCGGGAGAGCAGGGCTCCCTGTAGAACTTCTCCAGGCTGCAGAAACCATTGAACTTCTCGGGCAGCAGCCTCCCGTCCCCCGAGGTCCTGTCCTGGTAGTGGATGTCTGCCTCGGGGAAGTGTTTCATTCCTGGCCAAAACAGAGCCACACCCACAGCAGAGATAAGCTGCGGTCGTTCACAGCCAGCCACTGGACACACAGCTGCTCCCCAGGCAGCTCCCACACAGCCCCAGCCCCTCT
>VWZW01000319.1:28676-48498 GCA_013397115.1 Edolisoma coerulescens | reverse complement strand
GGTCCCGCTGCCGCCGCCGCCGCCGCTCGGGCCGGCGCTGCCCCGCCGCCGCCCGGGGATGTACGCCGGCAGGAAGAGGAAGAAGCCGGTGCCCAAGAGGTGGGTGCAGCTCGGGGGCTCCCCCCGGGCACCCCCGGGCCGGGGGCAGGTGCGTGGGACCGGGGAGGGCGAGCGGAAAGCGGGCAGCGGGAGCCCAGCTGGTTCTGGGGGAGCGCCCGGAGCCGCTCTGCTGCGAGCGCTGGGCGAGCAAAAGGGAGCAGCATGCTTGGGTTACTCGGTTTTAATTAGGGTTAATTGGAGCTAACGCTGTGTGGGCTCTGGCACGCTGGTGGGAAAACAGGAATCCCGAAGATGCTTGTCCTGCGTCCCGGTGAGGAAGCTCGCTGGAGAGTTTGAGCTGCTCGGCAGTGATTTGCGGGCTGGGCTCTGTTTTGCCTGAATCAAGCATACAGCAATTAGTAATTACCGAAACAGTTCCTTAATTATTAATTACCACGCCGCTCGATAGCTGTTGCATAACGTCCCCCTCGGTGTGTCCCCGGTGTTTCCTGCCTTCCCCAGCTCCCAAGCCCCACCAGCCTGTTTCACCTCAGGTTTTCCAGGTGTATAGGAAATAAAGGTGGATGTATACTTTTGGGAGGCTGTGGGGAAGGAGATGGATGAGCCGAGCCCAAGCCTGGGATGAAGGAGGGAGCATCAACACTTTAAACCTGTGATGGGGTGACCCTGAGCCTCTCTTGGGTATTTATTTGGGAATAGATAAATAAATAAATGAATTTACTGTGGAAACACGAAGGGTAATTGTTTTACCTTAAACCTGTCTCCTGTTCCTCTCGGAGCAGTGATTGCAGCCCTCTGGCACAGCAGCCTGAGGGTTTGGGCTGGGTTTGTGTGGCTCAGGGTGCGGGAGAAGGTGTCTCTTTGGAGCAGCAGGGCCCTCCCTCCCTGGTTCTGCAAGGTCAGCCTTGGGAACGGGAAGAGATTCTTTTTCTCTGTGACCGGTCAGGTCTTGGAGCGGGACCCTGCTGGGAGAGGCCAGGCAGAGCAGGGCTGGTGGCAGCAGGGTGTGCAGCCAGCCGGATGGGATGGGATGGGGAGGATGGGCTTGGGGGGCTTCTCCAGTCCCTTTGCAGTTTGCTCAGGGCTTTTTCCTTATTAAAAAAAAAAAAAAAATTATTAATAAAAATCAGGAGACAATAGATCAGCTCAGGCAAATTCCACTGTCGGGAGTAATCTCACTTGGTACTTGGCAGCTTGCAGAAGGGATTCACTTCCTACTGTGTTCCCGTTCAAAGGGCAGCTGGGGAAAAACAAACCCCAGCCTTTGCCCCGCTGGGAGCTGAGCTTTCCCTCGGCACGGGGGTCACCAGCTTCACCACGAGCCCCACGGCATTGCTTCATAGCCACCGGGCCAAAGGGAAGGGACTTCAAACAGGTTTTTAACATCTAGACCCAGCTTCACTGCTTCCGTGAGGCATTTTCCTCATTGCCACCCCCCTCTCCAGGCTGGCCGTGGAGCACCCTGCGTGCTGCAGCTGGCACGGGCAGGAACAGAGGTGTTGGGGTGTCCTCCTGGAGCCTTGGGGTCACTTGCTGCTGGCTGTGTCACCCTGTGTGCCTCAGCCAGAGGATTTTCAGTGCTTGGCCAGGCTATCCCAGCGATTCTGTTACACCTCAGTGTTTTACCCACTGCTGTGCTCACCTCCAGTCTCATTTTCTCTTCTTTCTGTCTCTTTGGGGCTGGATTTGGGTGGCCAGAGGACTTGAAAGGATATCTGAGGAATCTCAGACTAATTTTCTTCACTCCTTTTTTTTTTTTTTAATCAAAGGAAAACTATTGAATTTTTTCTCCTTCCTGGTGCATGACTGTGATTTCAGAAGTGTTTAAGCTTTGTAAGAGCCCTGGTGCCAGTGTGCTTTACCCAGCTTGTGTGGACTAGTTTGGAGCTGGGTTGTGCCAACCTCCCTGCGAGAGGGGATATCCCTCCTGGTGCTGCTCTTACAACCCAGCAGTATTCAGCTTTCATAGGGAAATGCTGCCGTTTTCCATTAATCCTTAGAAGACCCCCTCAATCTCCCTCTGATCTGAAAATTCAACAGGCACCTCGGAGCATTTCATTTAATGCTCATTTCCTCTTGTGTCACACACGCGAGCAGCCCTGCCAGATGAGATTGGAGAGTGGCGGTAGAGGAGAGAGCTTAAATTGCTGCTAAATACTGGCAGATCCTGTTATCCAGAGCTGCTTCCTGAAGCCAGGATGCCTGCGGAGAGGGAGTTTGTGCTCAGACAAATTCCATCAAACCAAATGAGATGCGTGTTGGGGGGTGCAGCCGAGTGAGATACGGAGCTGGGAGGGGTCTGAAGGGTTTTCCTTCGAGCTACGAAATTCAGATTGGCATTAAAAAATGAAGGAGACAGGGTGACATCCAAGACTCGTTAAAGTCATTAATCTTACTGCTGTGCTGGGATTTGGGCTGGAGTGGGTGAAATAGCTGCAGCTGATGGCAGTGGGACCTTGTGTAGGCTTCAGGCAGGGAAGGGCTGCTCTCCTGGACACTGCTCCTTCTGCAGGCTGAGGGTTGCCCCCAGGGCTTAAGTTTGGCATCAAATGCTGTTTAATTTGGAAATGCCCACTGAAAGGGTCAGAAATCAGAATATTGGAAGAAAACAAAACTTTTTACATCAACTTCTTTTTTTTTTTTAGTGAGGCTATTTTCAAAGTGCTGCGCCCTGAACCACCCTATGAGATATCCCTTTGTTTAAGTCACAGAATCCCAGAATGTTTGGGTTGGAAGGGACCTTAAAGCTCATCTCATTCTGCCCCACGGCTGCCCCTGGATCCCTGGAAGTGCCCAAGGCCAGGCTGGACAGGGCTTGGAGCACCCTGGGATGGTGGAAGGTGTCCCTGCCCGTAGCAGGGGGTGGAACGAGATGGGCTTTAAGGTCAGCCACTGCCTCGTGCTGTTGTGGGTTTTGGTTGCCTTGGCCACCTGCCATTTCATTGTTGTGGCCGCACCAAAGCCAGTGCTGGGTTTGGAAAGAGCCTGTTGGACAATCCCAGTTGGAGTAACCCCTCCTCTGCCTCTTGCAGCCCCAAGCCACCCCCTCCCGAGGGTGTGAAGTCCAACCCCTCCAAGCGGCACCGGGACCGGCTGAACCAGGAGCTGAACAAGCTGACGGGGCTGCTGCCCTTCCCCGAGGATGTGCGCTCCAGGCTGGATAAACTCTCCATCCTCCGGCTGGCCGTGGGCTACCTGAAGGTGAAGAGCTACCTGATGGGTGAGTGTCCGTGCTGGGAGCAGGGAAAAGCCCCTGGGATCGATCCCCACTGCACAGCTCGTGTCCCACCCCAAGCTTTGGGATGGAAGGTTGTGTTTCCTGAAGGTAGCATGATGGTGAGTTGTGGGAGCGGGCCCTTGGATGTTGATACTGGCAGGAAAATGTCACCATGGATGCAGGGAGCAGCCTGGGGGCCTGCCCAGCAGCTGAGACCTCCTGAAAAGTTCCTCCATCTCATTGGCAGCCATCCTTTATGTCCAAAACCCCTCTTGTGTCCCACTCCCACCAGCCCATGGAGAAGAGGGGAGAGGTGGGTAAAACAGTGTGTCTTGTCGGACAGCAGCGTTTCCCTCATCTAACTGGAATGGCAATTTAAAATGAAATTAATTAAATAGTTGAAAGTTCGTAATATAATGCATATTGCACATTCCCTTTTGTTATATTCCATATTCTGTATTTCCTTATTTAGTCCCTATTCAGTGTTCTTGTACTTATTCCATATTCCTTCGTCAACCCTTTATTGTTACAGTTGCAGCAGATTTAATAAATGATAGCACAGATATGGTGCAGAGCCTGGCTGGGGGCAGTCTCCACGTTCCCAGGAGTCGCCAGGACGTGTTCCCTCTGCAGGGACGTGGGCTCCATGGGATGGCCGATGGACTCTGGGGAGGGCAGAGCACGTGGGGCAGGAAGGCAGCAGCAACTTTTTGTATTTAGAGGCTCCCATTGTGTCTTCAGCCTGGATAAACTTGGCTCCCTTGGCTTCTCCCTCATGCCCACTCCTCTGGGGCCCTCCCATCCCTCTCCAGCTGGGATGCTGTGCTCCAGGAGGAGACTCCTGTGCCAAGCTCTCCAGATGGGACCTGTGCCTCCGAGCAGGAGCTGGTTCCTGCTGGATGCGCTCAGCCTGTGCTTCCCAGCGCGAGAGCTGCCCTGGAGAAGCACTTGGCATTGCAGGGGTTCTGGAGCCCCGTTCTGCCAGGCCAGTTACTCCCAGCTGGCCACTTGCCTCTGATTTCCAGCTCCTTCCCCTTGCTCTGCCCTGAAGTTCATCTTGTTTGACTTCAGGCCATCCCAGTGATTGATCAGGGCCAGCCTGGGTCCCAGCCGTGCCTAATGAGGACCCGTGCCAGCTGCAGGTCACAGCAGCCTGCTCCTGGTGTGTCCCGTGGGGCATTTTGGGGGACATGGTGGCACCCCTTGTGCTCTGCTTCAGGTTTGCTGTCCTCCGCTGTGTGCAGGCTCCTCTCCTGCAGCAGGAGAGTGTGGCATCACCTGGGGAGCATCCCTGTCCTCTCCCCGTCCACAGCCCAAGCCCAGCCTTATCTCAGGCGGGAGAGAGATGGATATTTTGATAGAGGGGTAATTGCCTTATCTCCAGGCAATTGAGAGACTGACTGCACAGTGGGCTCAGGGTGGTGCCCTCAGGCTCCCTTTTCCCTTGGGCTCCATTTCTCCCGCCCTAGAGTGGAGCTTCCCTGTGCTGTCTGCATCTTGTCTGGCTGCTAACACCAGGAGAGATCCGAGAAGAGGCTTCCAGCCTTCTCCATCTTCTCCAGAATTTCTGAAGTGTGGGCACTGTGTGCCTCTGGCTTGGGAGCAGACCTGTTGAACGGGGTGTAGGAGGCCAGGCCTCAGGGTCTGGGGCAGGGTTTGGGGTGGGAGAAGAGGACAGCCACGGTGGGTTTGGGTGCTGGCATCAGTGCCTGCTTCCTCAGTGGGTGCGAGGCAAAGGGACTTGTTATCTGCCTGGGATCCCGGTCTCCACTGCAGGGCAGTGACCCACGGCGTCATCTTCTGAACCTGCTTTGCTTTTAGGTGTTCTTCTCTGTGCTGTAACGAGAAGCCAGACTAATTAGTAGTTTTCTGGAAATGCCAAGCTTCAGGCCTAGAGAGGGAAGCTCCTGGAGCCGACTCAGGGTGTGCAGCTCTGTAACTCCCCTGTGCCCTGGGGCAGACGCTGCGGGTGTTGCACAGCTCTCTGCTGCCTGCCTGCCATCTCAGCCTTCCCTGTGCGAAATCAGGGGCTCAGGGCTGGTCTCCTGCAAGCTTTGCCCATCAGGCCCAGCCTGTGAGTGCTGCTGGGCAACGATGACAGCTCTGGTGCCATCACAGCCTGCCTTAAAGGCCCTTTAAAGGTTTTGTCACTCATGCAAACAGTGACTGAACCTCGTCGCCAGACTTGTGCTGAGCCCTGTCTGCAGTCCAATTTGCAGTGGTTGCTACTTGGACCTGTGTCTGCCAGTCTCCCAGACAGATCTGGAGTGACTTTGCTGATCCCTGTCTCTTTGAGAGCAAGTGCCCAAGGAGAAGAGCTCGTGTCTGTGTTGCCGGCTGCCACGATGCTCTGGGCTCTCAGTGCTGTGACAGGAGCCCCACTTGCTGCAAAGAGGGAGATCTCCTGAAAGCTTGGATGGATTTTAGTGCTGAGTGGCTTGGAAAACCTCCAGCTAGCTGGGGAGCTGTGCTGGGGTTCGTTTCCTACTGTTCCTGTAACAAAGGAAGCAGATGCTGGGGTTGCAGATGTGGCTCTGCCAAGGATGAGCAAGAAAATGGGGCTTAAAATGCTCTCTGAGGTGGGGACGGTGTGATTAGGGAATGTGCTGCCATGCCCTCTTCCTAGGGCACCAGGCAGGGAGGTCTGCAAGAGAGAGGATTGCAGAGTCCCAGGCTGGTTTGGGTTGGAAGGAAGTTCATCCCCCACTGTCCCAGGCTGCTCCAAGCCCCAATGTCCAACCTGGTCTTGGACACTTCCAGGGATCCAGGGGCAGCCACAGCTGCTCTGGTAATCTGTGCCAGGGCCTCACAACCATCCCAGGGAAGAATTTCTTGCCAATATCCCACCTAACCTACTCTGTTTCAGAACCCATGGAAAACCCTGTCATGGTAGGAGACCAGACTCTGGAGTCTGGCAAAACCTGAGATAACTGACAGCTCCTAGCAAACAGTGGACAGTGGGGTACCTCCCCATCCAGCCGGAGCAGGGGCTTGCCGTAGGAGGTCCCACCAGGTCCTTTCCCACCTCTGGTGCTGGTCTCACCAGATCCCTCCCCAGTGCTCCGCTGCAGGGCAGCTGGCAGCAGGTCTCCCTGGGTAACCTCACTGCAATCAGCACTAAATTAGCTTTTTTATTCATCTCCTTGTTTGTTGTTACCATGGGCCAGAGCTGCAGGGGTCTGGGCCTGAAGTAACTGAGGCAGTGAAAGGAGTCAAGCTCAAATCTGTCCCTGGGCAGGATCCTGCAGGATTGTGTGGGATGAAGGTTTGCAGCAGCAGGTTGATGAGGCTGGCGTGGACTTGGGGATGCCAGCGCTCCCCAGGGCATTTCTGTGTTCCCAGAAAACGCCGAGTGACTTTTCCTAAGAGTTTCTAATCCGTGGGTTTGGCGTTTGTCTGTTTCCCTTGGATGGCACGAGCCTGCTCTGCTTGGCACCGTGCCTTTGTTAAACAGCTGAGGCAAAGGTTGGTGCTGATTTGACGGGGTTTGGGATCGGATCCAAGAGGAGAACGGTTGTGCGTGGCTCGGTGTTGCTGGAAGAGCTGGGAGCTCCAGGTTTTTGGATGCCAGGCACCTCTGGAGCCTGTTCAAAGAGAAGTGTTTGCCCTGGGTGAAGCCTGTCAACTCTCCCCGGTGTAACCCAGATCTGGCTCTGGGGTTGTTACCAATAACCTTTTCTTTTCAGTGCCAAATCCATGCCAGAGGCAAGGGATGTGTTTTGGCCTCCATGGCTGCCTTGCCATGTTTTCCTTTGGGAATGTGACAGGCAGAAAAATGAAGAGATTAGATGACTTTGCTCCTTTTTCCTTCTTCCTCCTGCTTGAAGTTTTTGCTCCATTGCAGGGCTCAGGAACCTCCTTGCAGAGGCAAGAATGCCAACCCAAAGGGGGAGGATACTGGGGATGTGTGGGGCACATCCTGATGCTGGGAACTCTGCTGGTCCTCTCTGGCATCTTCCCTGGTGAAGTGAAAGCCTTGCAGTGTTTGGGGATCACACCAGCAGCAGGAAACCTCCTGCAGTGCTCTGGCTGGTGTTGGGGTTCAGGACAGAGCTGGATTTCCCCCTCCTGTCTCAAAAATGACACACAGCCCTTATCCCAGCACTTTGGAAATGTAAATGATCACCACACCACTCCAGCAAGTGCCTGGGACTTACCTGGTAACTGCAGATGGCTTTTGCCATGGTCTTTTTCCTAGAATTATGGAATCATTAAGCTTGGAAAAGACCTCTGCAACCATCAGGTCCGACCATTAACCCAGCACTGCCAAGCCCATCGCTAACCCATGTCCCCAAGTGCCACATCCACACATTAATTCCCATTAATTGTCAAGGATGCGCTGCAGGAGATTGGAAACACTGGGCACAAACAGCAAAAGTGCCCTGTCCTTTTATCCAGTTATTTCTGTTGCTGTGGGTGTATGATAACTCGGATACATGTTGGACCTGTTTCCTTTAATCCCATTTATTTATGGTCTCAGCTGCTCCGTTAAAGGGGTGTTAAATGGGATGAATTAGGCAGCTTTTAGTACAGCTCATCACCTGCTTTGTCCTGCCTGGCAGCCGGTGGGGGTCTCTTCCTCCTGCCAGCCCGTTTCCAGTGCACCTTAGCCATTGGCTGTGGATGGTGAGGACTGGGCTGCCTGTGAGCACCAGCTGCTCCCCACCACCAGTGCTTTGGTGGCAGGCACCATCTCCCTGAGTTTCCTCCCCTCTCTCCGTGCTCCAGACCTTCTCCCCAAGCCAGGTCGGCGCAGTGTGTCCCACGGGAGACAGATTCTGGAGGATTTTTGAGCTCAGCTGTGCAGAAAGGGACTGCTCCGTGTCTGAGAGAAGGGGAAGTGAGCACCTCTGGTGGGGGATTAAAAGCCCTGTGCTAAGATCAGTGGGAGAGTTGAAGGAATTTTTCTGGAAAGCACAAAATGGGTATTTCCTGCTGGATTCTGTAAGGCACAGCAGCTCTCCCCAGCTCTCCCTGCAGATGCTGCTGGTGGACACTGGGAGGGAGCTGGAGACCAGATGCTCTCAGGATGTGCATCCTCTCAAAAAGCTCTCTGCCCTTTTGGAGCTTTATTTTGGAAGAACTTCTTTCTTTTTTAAATCCCCTGCCAGCCTGCCTCGTTTCAATGCTTTAGAGAGGAGTCAGCCCTTCAAAAGAAATCAAATTTTAAACGAGAATCAGTGTTTCATTTTGAAACTATTACGCTCCACAGAGTGCAAATTGAAGCCATGTGGTCCAGATGGGATGTTTTTCCTTGGGGATCACACAGCAATCATGTGAGGAGGCTTTTTGCCTGGTGTCTCCCTGTTGAATCTCATCTTTCCCAACCTTTCCCAGGCATCTCACATCCCCTGAGCTGGCTGATCTACCTCTGAGGGCACAGGGCGGAAAAAAGCAGAAGCTGTGACTGGTGGAGAAGGTGGAGATGCTGCCTGAGCATCTCCAAGGAGCGCTGAAGGTTTGGGGGAGGAAGAAGCATCCCATCTCTGTCAGGGATGGAGATGGAGGCTGGCTCTGCTCCAGAGCACCCTCTCCACTGCTGTTTGTGTCACCTTGTGCAAGACCTGCAGCCAATTGCCCTGACCCCACCTGGATCCATGCCCTGGCTGCTGACAGCCTCCGTGGGCGGGTGCATGTTGTCACTCAGGCTCCAGGTGTAAATACATCCCAGGGAGGCTTTGACTCCAAATTTGTTTTGAATCCAAACGTGCCAATCCATCAGGGAAAATGCTTTGGCATGTTGATGGTTTGCTGCAAAGCAAAATGTCCCAGATCAGCAGTTTCACATGCAATTTCTTTAGATTCCAAATCGTTTTGGCTTTGGACTTGGTTGTTACCAGGGAAGAAACCAAGCAAACCTTTAGAACATTTCAGCGGTGAAGTGAGAGCTTCTACCATGGAGAAAATTTAATGTGTGGTCAGACTTGGGATGGTTTGAGGTTCTTCCTCGTTTCCTACTGCTCCCCAACATTCAGAAGATCTTTCCCCTTTGGATCCAGCACCCTCTGACACCCAGGGCTGAGATGGGGCAGGCAGTGCTCGCTGCTGGGATGGAATCACTCGGGATATGTGAGCCCTGTCAGACCCCAGGGAGCTGCAGGAGCTTGTGGTGGTGGCAGAGGTGGGGTGGTTCCTACAGGGGAGCTGCTTTGAGCTTTTCTGTGATTTTTTGTTTGTTGAGCTGGCACAAAAACATGCCTTGAAAATCATCCTTTTGCTGGCAGCTGAGCTTGGATTGAGCTTTTCCAATGATAATCAGCAGATAAAGGGGATGTCCCTGGGAGCCTCTGTCCTCATTCCTGTTCCCTGAGCGGTTCTGTGTGAGTTCTGTGACACTCGAGGTCCCACGGCCAGGGCAGCAGGAGGTTTCATGCTGGCTGCACCCAGGGGTGTTGCCTTGAAGGCATCCAGTGCTGGAGCATGAGGCAGCACCTGAATCAGCCTGGGGAGGTCGTGGCAGCGAGTCCTGGGAGCCGAGAGCTCTCAGGTGTCACTGGGAGTGCCACGGCCACCAACTCTTGATCTGCTTCCAAGCAGCCACAGGTGGGAGGGAGAAAACCAATATGGGTGCTTGGGTGGCATCTCAGGTGCTTTGGGAAGGTTTTCCTCTGTCTTTCTTCAACCCTGAAGGGCAGCAGAGCAGACAGAGCACCCCAGCGGGGTGGCTTGGAGCCAACTCCGGCTCTGCCAGGCTCTGACCCAAAGCCTCTTGGCAGTGTTGGGTGGTGTTCCCCGGCCTGGGCAGCCCAGAAGCACTCAGCTCCCCTCTTTCCTTTGCACCTCTGCCTCACACCCTGGCAGAAGTGAGGTTTCCTACAGGTGGGACCAAGCAGGGTAAATAATCTCTTGGAGGAAGCCTCAGGCAATGTGGGCATGGCTCTGTAAATGGGCTCTCTGCCAGTTCCCACTGATGGTCTCACCTTCCTCCACTCTGGCCCCATGGGCACCCAGTAGCTGCATGAGCAGCCCTGGGCTGGGGAGGAGGAGGGGGAGGCTCCTGGCTTGCCCCTTCCACGCTGATTTCTGGCATTCTCGCTTGCAGCTACAGCTCCAAAGGTTGGCGACGGCGTGGATCAGCCCAGAGCCCCAGGAGGGGACAGATGGATGGAGCCCCAGGGTGACACGGAGCTGTTTCCTGAGGGGGAGCTGCTGCTCCAGGTATGGTGCTGTGGCCTGGGCACTTGGGGTCTCCCCAAGCAGCTCTGGAGCTTGTGGTCCCACCTGTGGAGCGAGAGGAGACCCTGCCTTGCCCAGAGCCACTTTGCTGTGATCCCTGCAGGCACTGAGTTCCTGGGGACAGAGACCAGTGACACTGCACGGCTGGGATGGGTCCAGCTCCCCATTCCCACCATTCCCTCTCATCCCCACTGCAGTGTGCTGTCCCTTTGATTGTGTTACAGCTCATGGGCACAAGCTCCGTCCCAGCCAAGAGGTTCAGGGATATCACATGGTGGTGTAGGGGTTGATCCCTGAGTAGTTTCCAAGGTGCTGGGTTGGTTCCTTACCTTTAGCAAAGGCCAAGAGGAGAATGTTGGGAACTGTGGGATAAAACATCCTCCGGGAGCTCCCTGCCCTGCCTGGGGCATTGCGTGAGCTCCAGAGGGATGAGTCCACAGCCTGCCTGGGATGGGAACAGCCCAGCTTCAGTTTGCAGGTTGTGGGGGGGAAAAGAAGGGCAGATGGATGTTGGAGAACAGCGGTGGACAAAGCCAGGGGGAGCTTTGCTTTGCAGGAAGGGCAGCACGTGTCTCATGAGACAGCTCCAGTGAGGCTCAGAGCAGGAGGACGAGGTGGATCAGCCTCCCGCAGTGCTGCTGGTCTGGGCTGCATTTACGAATGTGGGCTGGGAGGGCCTGGCCCGGAGGGGTCCCATGGAGAGGCTGATTGCTGAACAAGCATCTGGGCACATCAGCTTAGGAACATGCTGCTCCCGCTCCCTGGGGCTGCAGGGCGAGCCTGTGCAAGACCTTTAATCATTCCGTGTTCTTGGCACCTCCTGGGCCTGGGCTTTCACAGAACCCCAGGATGGTTTGGGTGGGAAGGGACCTTGCAGCCCATCTTGTGATGAGCTGCCACGGGCAGGGACACCTTCCTCTATCCCAGGCTGCTCCAAGCCCCAATGTCCAGCCTGGCCTTGGACACTGCCGGGGTTCCAGGGGCAGCCACAGCTGCTCTGGGCACCCTGTGCCAGGGCCTGCCCACCCTCCCAGGGAACAATTCCTTCCCAAAATCCCATCCATCCCTGCCCTCTGGCAGCATGAAGCCCCCTTGTCCTGTCCCTCCATGCCCTCTCCAGCTCCCTTGTAGGCTTTCTGGGCCTTCAGTCCTCTTCTCCCACCTCTCCAAACACCAGCAGATGGATGCTTGGCTCTCCTTAAGCCTGACTTTGGTCGCTTCAGCCCTGTTCCTGCAGGGCCCTACAGACAGCAGGCAGTGTGAGCAGCACCCCCAGCAGGAGCCTCCATGTGGCATTTTGGCAAGGCAGTGACTCCTGGGAGCTCAGTGGGATTTTTGGCAGTGACTCCTGGACCACACGAGGTCCCCCACTGTCTGTGAGTGTGATGGGCACGGAGGAGCAGCTGCATGGCCAGGAGGGAGCCGTGGCTGCCCCAGTCCCAGCGGGGAGCTGCTCCTGAGCACTCCCCAGGGTTTGGACTTGCACCACATGATGGCAATTTGTTGAGCCACCAGAGCACTGGCAGGCCCGGGTGACTGAAGGCATCTGGAGAGCTTATGAGGTGTTAGTGGGACAGAAATCCCCCAGCTGAGCTGTCTGGTGGCTTTTTTTTTACCCACAAGGATCGTTTTAATCAGATTTTAATCAGACTCTGACTCGGGGTCCCTCAGGGGCTGCAGCACACAAAGGGAAGGGCCTGGCCCCTCAGCGAGCTGGATCTGTTCACCAGGATCCCATTTAGGGTGTTCTTTTCCTGATTTCTCTCCTTCTATTCACTAAAAAAGACAACATATTACAGTCAAGAGCAGGGGGCAAGAGTTACTGCCTAGTGCAGTGCTTTGCTTTTGGGGGAAATCAGCCTGAAATGGTCACCAGAACCATAGAATATCCCGAGCTGGAAGGGACCCACAAGGATCATCGTGTCCAAAGCAGCGCCCCAGAAGAGTGTAGCTATTCCCAGCTGGAGAGGACAAAACCAGCTCCAGGTCCCCCATGAAACCTCTCCTTAGCTGGCCCCTCCTGATGCAGGAGCTGCCCTGCAGTGCCAGGGGCTTCCATGGGGGGTTTGGAGAAAGTGGTCAGTCCAGCTCGGGTCATTGCTCGTGCTGGGAACAAAAAACTGCACAGAACTGAGGCGTGCAGGGTTCCCACGTGCTGTCCTTCTTCATGGGGCTCCTTGTTGAGGAGGAAGGTCCCTTCCTGCCCCTGAATGCTGAAGAAACAGCTGGGGGATTTCATCTTCCAGCAGCCGGATTGAAGCTGGAGAGAGTAACTCTGGGCTGAACTTTGGCTTTCAGGCACTCAATGGATTTGTCATCGCTGTGACTGGAGATGGCTACATCTTCTACATCTCCCCTACTGTGCAGGACTACCTGGGCTTCCACCAGGTGAGCACCATGTTTTCCTGCCTGGAAACAGATGGATGCAGTCCCGGTCTGGGAAGGAGGTGCGGATGGGGAGCAAAGCTTCCCAAAGGGCAGCAGCTCCTGTGGCAGGGGAAGGAGCTGGAGTTTCAGCATTCCCCATTAGGGACTGAGAGCCAGAGGCAGTGTGAAACATCCGTGGAAGGGCTGGAGAACACCAGGAGAACCTCGGCCTAGACAGTGTGGGGAGGAGGCTGGAAAGCTCTGCTTGGCTGTGGTGAGGGAATGCCGGGGAAGCAGGCAGTGCTGAGCAGCCAGGGCTGCCTGGACATCGCTGTTCCTACTGCTTCTAGAAAGCTCTGAGCCATTCCCAAGATTTCCCCTGGCAGATCCCTTTTCCTCCTCCCTGATCCATCCCTACGAGAGCAGCCACCCCTGCTCCTCACTCTCCACTCAGCACACGAGGCTCGCGGTGTTTGCCTGTGCTTTACGCTCAATCCCTGCACTTCTAGTGCCCACGGAGGGAAGCCTCCTGCCGTGTCCTCTCCTCCAGACACCTCTGCCAGGCTGTCAGGAGTGGACACTGCTCCCTTGTGTCATTCCAGTCGGATCTCATCTACCAGAGCGTGTACGAGCTGATCCACGCGGACGACAGGGCCGCCTTCCGCCGCCAGCTGCGCAGGAGCGCGCTGCCCTGTGACAGCGCTGACAGTGAGTGCCGGGGTCATCCCTGCGGGGACATCGGGGCTGCTGCAGCAGCTCGGAGCCCCGAGCTCAGGGTGGGCAGCACAGCTCGGAAAGCCTCCCTTTCCCTTTGGTTTTCCAGCCTTCCCCGCTGAGCAGCCGCTGCTGGCGGGACGCAGCGCCACGTCCAGCCCCCCGCAGCTCCACGCTGAGAAGCAGTCCTTCGAGGAGAGGAGCTTCACCTGCCGCTTCCGCTGCCTGCTGGACAACTCCTCGGGGTTCCTGGTAATGCTGGGACACCCCTCTGCTCCCCTGTGCCCGCAGGGTGTTCCCCCAGAGCCCCTGGTGTCCCATAGGGATGGGAGCACAGCCAGTTCCCACCACCCTGTTTGCTTCACGCCCACGTTTTCTAATCCCCTGTAAGGCCTTGAATTTCCGTGGGCGCCTGAAGTTCCTTCTTGGGCAGCACAAGTCGGCAGCAGACAAGTCCCCAGTTGCTCTCTTTGCCATTGCAACCCTCCTCCAGCCTCTGTCCATCCTGGAGCTCCGGACCAAGACGCTGATCTTCCAGACAAAGCACAAGCTGGACTTCACTCCCATGGCCTGTGATTCCCGGTAAGGCATCTCTCACTTTCCCCATGGCAAAACCCCTGGTGCTGGACAGAAAACTAGACCTGCTGGGGACAAGGAAGACCTGACCCAGCTCCCGTGGCCTGATGCTTTTGTCCCTCTGTTGCAGGCCCCCAGTAACACGGGGAGCAGGTTAATGGGGCACCAGCACTTCTTGTCTGACATGGTTTAGGGGGTGGAACAGGGAGCTCCCACCCAAAGTGGGAGTCTGGCCAGTGGGGAGCAACTGTGGGGGATGTCACTGTGTTCCTGTTTCCAGGGGGAAGGTTGTCCTGGGATACACAGAGATGGAGCTGTGCAGGAGGGGGTCCGGATACCAGTTTGTGCACGCGGCCGACATGATGCACTGCGCCGAGCACCACGTGAGAAGTGAGTGCTGGGAGGCTGTTGTGGGGGGTGTTTGTGGGGCCCCTCAAGGCCCTGGCCTAGCTGTACTATTGCTCCTTGGTGCTGCGTGTCCCGGGGCTGGAGTAGCTGTGACAAAGGCTCTTCCTCCTGGATGAGCTCGGGGAGCTGGCAGTGACAGCACCCTGCATCTCCCACCCCCATAGCACGGGCACGAGGTGATGCTCAGCCTCCTGGCGTCTTGCACGTGTCACTTGTCTGCCTCCCTGGAGGAACTCTGTGTGTGCCAGCTCTCTTGTGTCCCTGCCCCAGTGATGAAGACGGGGGAGAGCGGGCTGACGGTGTTCCGGCTGCTGACCAAGAGGGGCGGCTGGGTGTGGGTGCAGGCCAACGCGCGCCTGGTGTACAAAGGGGACAGGCCCGACTGCATCATCGCCCGCCAGCGAGCCCTGTCGTGAGTATCGCCGGCCCTCTTCACCTGCTCTGGGCACGGGGGCTGCCCGAGGCACGCAGAGGCCGTGAGGGTGGGGGAAAGGGTAGCTGGGGTCAGCACTTTGCAGTGTTTGTCCTCCTGCAGCGTGAGTGAAACGGCTCTGAGGAGGTGGCCGTGGGTGTGCTCCTGCCTGGGGGCAGCAGCCCTTCCCTGAGCCATGCAGCCCTCCCCGTGGGCTGCCCTGAGCCCTCTGTAGCCAGCCCAATCCAGCCCCCTTTTCCTCTAGAAAGCAGGGCTGTGAGTTCCCCCCGTGCTGTCAGAAGGGCGATTTTGCCTGGCCTGGAGGAGTCGCTCATGCTGTTTCCATCTCTTTTTCCCTCCACACCGAAGGAATGAAGAAGGGGAGGAACATCTCCGGAAGAGAAAGCTGCAGCTGCCTTTCAGCTTTGCCACGGGGGAAGCAGTGTTGTATGGGAATGACCTTCCCGGGTTCTTGGACTCGTTCCAAGGCAAGGAGGAGTTGCAGACACGAGCAAACTCCAGCTCGAAGCAGCGCTTGGTGGACCCCAGCTCTCTGCTCGGGGCCATGATGAAGCAGGATGCATCCATATACAATTCCCACGCTGATAACGTGCCTCAGTTCTCCTTGCCAGGTTTGGTCCCAGAGCCCGATGGGCTGAGCCGGAACGAGGACTTCAGCAGTGCCAAGGAGGACAGCGACTCCCTCCTGGTGGTCATCGAAGCCCTCTTTGAGAAGGGCGAGGTGGATGGAAACGTCTGCCAGAGCCTCGGCGGGGACAGCACGGAGCTGCAGCAGTGGGAGGAGGCTCTGCTCAGCCTGGGGGCAGAGGAGGAGCCGCCAGCTCAGGGGCTTGGCGAGAGGCCGGGCACCGAGGTGACATCCTGTGTGGAGCAGATGCTCCTCAGGGAGGGTGCTGGGAAGAGCCTGGACTTCCCACGCTGCCGTGAGGGAAGCAGTGCTGAGGCTCACTTCCAGCGCTGCTGGGCGGCTGCTCCAGCGTTCCCAGCACAGCCCCGGGCACCGGGCACTCGGGGAGGCCGAGGGGCTGCGGGCTCTGGGGCCCCCGTCACCTCCGAGGGCAGCTCTGCCCAGCCAGAGCAGCAGGTCCCGTTCAGCCCCGCGGGGCCGGCGGCAGGGACTGTGCTGGGTGTCCCTGCCTCCGGCAGCAAATCCCCGGCAGCACTTCAGCTGCCAAACCAGGGGTTTCAGGCAGAAGCCACCCCCTCTGCTCCTGCAGATAACGCTGTTCCTGCTGCTCAGAGCCAGCCCCAGTGCCAGCTGCTGGGCTCGAGCTGCCCGCCCCCGTTGCACTCTGACACGTTGGTGACTCTGTGGCACAACGTCCCCCTCCAGGCAACCCCCTCGGAGGCTTGGATGGCCACAGCCCCGAAACAGCTGGGAGCTGCAGGGATGCACACGGAGCCCCAAACTCTGCCAGCTGGCAGCCCTGAGAGCCCCCCGGGGGCCGGGCTGTGGCTGCCACCCCCCTCCCAGCCTGTTCCTTGCCCTGCCCAGGGCTTGCCCGAGTCCTTGTTCTGCGGGGATGGGAGCCTCTGTGAGGAGCAGGCCGCTCTCCCCGCACGGGCACCGGCACCCTTCGGAGCCAGCCAGCTGCCCGGGCACGGTGGCTTCCCCAAACAGCCCCTGGCAGCCCTCGTGGAGCCCAGCTTTCCCTGGGGAGGGGAACAGGCAGCGCTGCGAGAGGACAAGTGGTTCTCAGAGCTGTGGCTCCCGCAGGCTGGGGCAGCCCCTCAGAGGAGCCAAGGGGCAGGACCGGTGCACCTCGGCGGGCTCCTGCTGGGCTCCAGCACGGATCCCAGCGCCCAGCAGCTGGGCTGCGCTGTGCTGCCCGAGTGCCAGTATGGAAGTAGCCTTTTTGGGCACGAGAGCAACTTCCTGAGGGATGCTTCTAAAGCACCCCTTCCCCAGCAGCCGGGCGCTTTGCCTTGCCCCGCTGAGAACCACCCTGGAGCACCCCGCTCCTCGCCGGGCCCGGTTCCAAGGTGCTCAGCAGCTCTCCCTGTGAAGGTGGGCGCAGGAGCACCCCCGTGCTCCGGGCAGGGCCCTGGCTGCCCCTCAGTTCCCTGCTCAGCTGGGCAGCCCCTCTGTGCCTGTGAGATCCAGCTCAAGGTGAGGTGCGAGGGCTGCAGGACCTGAGGGTGCCCGGCTCCTGTGGAGGGAGCAAGGGGTCTGCCAGGGGTGCAGCCACACCATCCTTTGTGGGCAGCCTGGTTTGGGGCCGACTGTGAGCCAGGAGCCCTGTCTTGGAAAGCCACCAGCAGCTGTGAGCCCTTCTCATACCTGCCAGTGGCGCCCCGTGCTCCCTGCTCTCTCAGGATTTTGTCTTCCAGTGCTGTCAGGCAGTCTAAGATGAAGGGGTTTGGACTTCTTGTTCCATGAGAAGCCTTTCAGGGAGGTGCAGCTGAGCCACTGGGGAGGCTTGCAGGCCCTTGGGTCCGAGGAAGGACACTGCTTGCTGGCACACCCACGTGCTTGGGGCAGCCTCTTGCAGATGAAGCTGCTGCCTCGCAGGCACTGAAGTGTTTCTCAACAAAACGCTGTGGTCTCCTCATCTGCTGTGTGTGGGCCACCTTTGCTGTTGCTCTTTGGTCCCCTGCATCATCTCTGCCTGCCTGAGCCTCTCTCCCTCCTGTGCTCTCCATCTCCTCCAGAGACTACCCAAATCCTTTGGAAAAGGTGTTACCAAGCACTTTGAGAGGCTCAGCAGCATTGAAGGGTCTCGGTGGGAGGTGGAGTTGGTGGGAGTGGAGGCACCTCAGGGGTTTGGGCTCTCCAGCAGCCTTCCTGGGGAATTTGGGAGAGGTGGGTACCGTTGTGACCTTTCTGGGATGCAGGGTGGGGAAGGCCCAGCCAAGCTCCCTTTGGGTTTGTCACTGGCTTGTCCTTGCCTCCCTCTCCCATGCTCTGCAGTGCCATGGCACAGAGGAACAGTGGGGGTTCCCCCTGTGGTTTTGCCAAGGCAGGGAGGGATGCAGTGACCACTGGCTGCCTCTCCACTTCAGACCCACTTGGTGCCCCTCAAACCACTGGCCTGCAGCCCAGCACAACCACGTGGTTGAATTCCCTTTCTTTTCTATATTTGTAACCTAAGATGTGAATTAATTGTTGTCCTCCCCACCTTGGGGCAAATTCTCGCAGATCCATCAGGGAAATCCACAAAAAAGCAATGACGGGGAAGGGTGGGGCCAGCAACGCTGGGTCAGAGAGATCAGAGTGCTTGGGGACGCTCACACCTTCCCCTCATGCACCCATCACCCCAATTAGATCAGGTAGTTAGTGCGGGGCCAGCAGCAAGCCCACGCGTCCTGGTGTGGAGTGGCTTCATCTCCCTTGTCTCTTCCTTCATGCCCAGCCTTGCCTTGGCTGATGGGGCCTGGGAAAGGTCGAGCTCCTGTCTGCAGGCTGGGAGCAGAGCGATGCTGGAACGTGCTGGACCCCTCTGAAGTGACCTGGAGGAGCACCTAGGACTGGTCGAGGAGTTGACTGGCCGTGATCCGGATCCAAAAAGCAGCAGGATGGACTCTGCTCCCCAGCCTCTGTTGCCCTGGCACCTGTGAGACCGTGCTGGGGTGTGCCAGGGGCTGCCAGTCCTGCAGGGGATGGGCCTTGGGGTGGGGGCTCTGCTGCCTGGGGCCGTGACAGACCCCCCCCCGTGCTGTCACTGGTGTCTGAGCTCTCTGTACCTCGTGGCTGTGCAGATGGAGTCTGTTCTGATGGCAGCGCCTCATTTTCCGCTCCGTGATTTCTTTGTGCTGCTGGTGGCAGCCGGAGGAGCTGAGGAGGAGAGAGCTGTCCGGAGCCTCACCCCCGAGTCTGGCTGTGTATTAAAGGGCGATTGGCTCTGTACCCTGCTGATGTTTGTTCTGACCCGAAGCCGTGTCTCTCCGTTTCCTCCTCGACTGAGCGAGTGCTGGGAGGGGCCTGGCCCTGGTGCTGGGTGTGTGACACTCCCGTTGTCACCGGCCCCAGCCACTGTGGGCACGCACAGCAGCAGAGGTGTGACAGTGTCCCTCCTTTGCACCCCCAGGCTGAGGGACTCCCAGCCAGGGTTACACTCGACATCGACACACGTGGATGTTAATATCCGATTATTAACGTTACTGGAGAGATGCCTCTGCCCAAAATAAGGGGTAAATGACACCATATGCCAATGTCAATAGTAAGGATTTTTATTTAATGGTAAACGTGAGGGGGAGAGAGGGAAAAGAGGGTGGAGAGAAAGTGACAGAGAGGCAGACTAAGCAGAAAAAAACACCACTACTTGGTAGACTTCAGTGCTGTTCCGTTGTTCCTCTTCGAGCCCTCTCGGTGTCTTGCCGAGGTGATGGTTGCAGACCACATCCATCGAGTGGACAGGGAAAGAGCCCACCAAACACCAGCTCCACGGGGTTTATACTGCGCTGAGGCTATGTGGGAACATCCCCTGTGCCTCCCCTGGGGCCGGGAGCTTCACACTGGAAATTATTGTGGAGCCCGGGACACCTGGGGACCATTGACACCTTCTGAGATGCTGCAGCTGTCTCCAAGTGAGTGTGGCTGAATTAATTACGGCCCATCAGTCGAGACGGGTCCCTTCATCTCAGCTGTGACTGTCCCCGTACTTCGGGACGGAGTTTTCACTGAGCCATTATGCGAGGGAGGACATCGGCACGATAAAGACTTACCCCGCATCGCAGGATTCGCCTCTTATCAGCCTCTTCCCTTATCTGCAAACCCGGCTGGTAGCCTCTGCACCTGGGAGGCCGCTCTGTGCGGCACTAGCAAAGCACCGGGTGGATTTCTGGGGCCATTAGCACCCATCAGCACCCTCACATCCCCACCCACCCATCACTCCCTGCTCACCCACACCCCTTTCACGCCCCAAATCCCC
>VWZW01000319.1:0-27249 GCA_013397115.1 Edolisoma coerulescens | reverse complement strand
TTTTGTTTTTTTGTTTCCCCCCCCCCCCCTTGAGATTGATTCCCTCCTTCCGCCTCGAATTTTGTGGGATTTCCCTCTCCCCCTCGAATCCTTGCTGTTGTTTTGGTTTGGTTTGCTTTTTTTTTTCCCCTCGAATTTGGGGTTTGGTTTCTTCATACACACACACCCCCACTCCTTGAATTTTGGGGCTCTCTCCCACCCGAATTTTTTTCCCCCACCTCAAATTTTGGTGCGTTTTTACCCCCCTCGAATCTTGTGTCTTTCCTCTCTTTACCCCCCTGGAATTTTGCCGTGTCCCCCTGAAATTTTGTTTCCACCTCCTCCCCGAATATTTTGTCCTTTAACCCCCCTAGAATTTAATCTCTTACCCCGCAGAATTTTGGTTTCTTTACCCCAGAACTGCTTTTCCCCCGATTTCTAACCCACATTTCCTCGCCGTGCCGTCTCCAGCTGCCAGGCTCTGAGGGATCCGGAGAGATGAGGTTGGTTTTGTTTGCGGGTTCCGCCGAAGTAGAAAACTCCGGTTTATGCGGGAGGCTGAGGCAGAGCCTTGTGCGTCCCGGGTGGGAAGTTTCCCCATGGAAAAAGTGACTTTTCCCCTCTCTGTTACGGGAGGCTCGGTGTGCTGGCAGTGAGCAGCAATTCCCGGTGATGTGCTTACAGTTTATTTAGGAGCCTTTTATTTTTGGGAGCCGTTCCGCCGCGCTCTAATTGTAATTAATGGGAGCCCTCAGGAGGGCATTGAGACGTCCCTGGATTTTCCTGGTGGAATGGCAGTGGCTCGAAAATGCTGCCTTTTCAGGCAATTTCTCATTGAATATATTCAATGCTTCCTTTTTTTTTTTTTTTCTTCCTTTTTTCCACTGTCTTTTAACCTCGCCTAAAGGATTGGCAAGGGAAAGGAATGGCTTGGGAGAGTCGTTTGCCTTGCAGCACCAGGAAATTTACTAAGATTGTCTCGTTTTTCCTTTTTTTTTCCCCTGTCATTCCATCTGGTTAAATTCCAGGGCACCGATTTCCCATTTCCCGTCCGTCTGAGGCTGTGGGATGGATGGGCCACCCCCCTTTTTTTTGCCTTTGAAGCGGGTGTGGCAGGGAAGGAGGAAAACCTCACCCTTTCAGGCGCAAACAGCGATTACAGACCGAGTTGAGTGGCTCCTGGTGCTTTAAAACAAAATAACAATTAAAAAAGAAGCCTTAAATGGAGCTCTGGGCAAGCTCATCAACAAAACAATTGATTTTAAGTGACTTTATTTATTTATTTATCCATGGTCCCTGCTTGAGCACTCCCTGAAAGAAGGTCGAGGGAAAACGAGGACAGAATCTGGGATGTGAGGAGAAACAGCTGGAGCTGCCCATGACCGCTGACAGCAATTCACCCAGCAGGTTTATGCCGGCCCGTCCGCGGCCAGGATAAATAAATAATTATTGATTTATTAATTATTAATCGTTTTTAATGTTATTTCAGCATCTTGCTTCATACATAGCTGATGCGTGGGGAAGTTTATACGGGCTTAAAGGTCTTTGATTTTTGTAAAGACGCATTTTTCCTTGGGACACGAGGATTTTTATACTCTGTGTAGCCCGAAGGGAAGCTCTCCCTGCCTGCCTGGGGGCACAGCTGAAGGCCTGCAGGTCGGTGACAGGAATCAGAGGATTCGGGGCTGCTCGGTGTTGTGTTGTTTAATCTTAGCAGTGGTTTAGAGACCATCGAGCGCTGTCTTTGCTAAGCAGGGTTATTTACCCAAACGAGTTGATGTGCTGGGTCGGTGGCTGGTGGCTCTCTGCAGGTCTCTGTAGGAGCCAGGGACAAGAGCATCCTGTGGGTGTTTGCCTGCTGATTCCACTCGATTTTCCCCCTCAGATCTCTGCGGTGTAACAAAGCAGGGAGCAGCTCGGTGCCGCGTGTGTTCAGCAGCTCTGGGGAGGAGGGATCTTAGCCAGGGTCTGCTCCCGGTCCCTGGCAGGGTGGAAGAGGCTCCCTTTGTGATGGGGCAGCACCGCTGTCCTCTGGGGGATTCCCAGGTGCCTTCCCCTTCCCCCGCTGCCCGACTTGGCAATCCCGAGTTCACACAAGTGCCTCCCTGCCGTGAAAGAGGTGAGCTCGGGAGGGGGAGCAGGCTCACGGCAGGGATGGAGGCGTTGGGAGAGCTGTCCTGCCGGGGAGCTGGGCTCCTAAGGTCCAGCCCATCCCACATCCCTGGAGAAGCACCCGCATCCCGTCCTGCTGGAGAAGCAGCACTGAGCAGAACCCAGCACGTGGGCCAGGAGCACCAAAAGTTTCTGAGGTTGGCTTCCAAACTGAGGTTGGTCCTAGCCAAACATCAGTGCCAGCTGATTTAAAGGCTTGTCCCTCCTCCTTTCCCATCCAGCTCTCTCCCTCTACGACATGCCTCCCAAATGCCTTTTTTTCCTTTCCCCCTTGGTGAACAAATATTTTTAATTCTCATTTAACCTTCCTGCCCGCTCTGCTGGAGGCTCTTTCAGCACGTGGGGCTCGGTGGAGGCGGGGCAGCGCTGCAGGGCACCTCCCTGTCCCCAGCCCGTGTGCCCCGGGGTGTGCAGAGCAGGTCACAGCAGCCGTGTGCCAGCAGCTGATCCCGTGCTGCCTGGCGGGGCTGCTCCGCTCTGATCCCCCCGTTCCTGCCCTGGGAGCCAGGGCCCAGCAAGCACTGCTGCCTGGGGAGGAGGGGTCCCCGTCCCTGCTGCCTCCCTCACCTTCTGCAAAGGGGGGGAGAGAAGGAAAGGTGCTCCAGGGGAGGCTTTGCTGTCTCGCTCTGCGTGAGGATTTCTTATCAAAAAAAGAAGACGCCTCGAAGGCACCTTGTCATGGGGCTGTCAGGTACCATCTGTGTAGCTCGGGCCACTTAAACTCCTGGTGGGAGGTCAATTGGCAGATGTCACTTTGGAGAAGTGTCTCCCGCAGTTGGTCCCTGCAGGGTGCTGGGAAGGTCACCCTCGCTGTGCTTCCCGTCCTGCAGCTGTGGGAGTAGCCCCTGCTGGGCTCTCGCTTGCCCCCGGGGCCAGCTGGGTGTCCCCAGGGTGCCCTGTGCCTGTCACAGACCTGTGCCTGGCGTTCAGTGACCGACCTCTGGGATTTCTCCTGATGCTCGGAGCCAAGCCTAGGCTTTATGAGCTGCAGGAACAGCAGTGGGAAGAGGTCCGTCCGTGGTGCCAGGAGCTGCATGTTTGAACCCCACGGCAATGGGCTTGAAGTGGGAATCCTTGGAAAGGCAGGTGCATCCTGCCTGGATCTCTGAGCTTTCCAGCAGCCTCTGGGCAGCTCAGGTCCATCACTGGCTGGGAGGAGAGGGGGGAAACACCCTGGCACGTGTTGTGGCCGTAAAAATTTTTGGCTCCAGAGGGTTTGTTGGCTGCACAGTCTGTGATTGTGGATCAGAGTTGTTTTTGGGCTCTGTGTGGGTTTGAGCTCTGCATGGGGCTGTTTTACATGGAAGCTTAAGGTTGTGTATCCAAAACCTAAGCAGTTTTTCTCTCCCGTGTATCTTTAAAAGATAACACTCCTGTGGATGCTGGGGGCTTGGGGGGTTTTCCCAGAGTCCTCTTAACATGGTTGGTGGCTGCTGCAGGATCGATGTGGGAGCCTCGGGGCTGAGCCTCACCCTTTGAACTGTGATATGAATCCAGGTTGTTATTGCTGGAGCTGTGATGGCCCAAAAAGTGCCTGAGCTGCAGTCAGGTCAGGCTGGAGAAGTGCATTTAATTATATAATTATTATAGACTACATACCCGTGCCCCTGACACCTCTGCTTGGGGTGGGGCGTGTGGGACTGACTCCCTCCTCCGGAGTTGTTTGTCAAGCCCTGCCGAGGGCTGCTTTAAGAAAAACATAGAGCCTGCTCCTGTGATCACCGTGCCCTCTTAATTGCCTGGGTAATGAGCTGAGCTCGGCGGGGCAATTTAAGCTGGAGAAGTCTTGTGACTTCCCTCAGGTGGGCAGTTTTCCTGCTGCCTGCCCTCCTTGCCCTGTTTTTCCCTGACTGTCTCCCAGGAAAGCAGCTGGTGGGAAGCTGTGGGAGCTCCCTGGGGCTCACAGCGGGCTCCTGGGGGCTGTCCCAGGGCTCCGGCAGAGGCAGCCAGGGCAGCAGAGCTGGGAAGAAACTCAGGCTGAGGTTTTGGGCTGGCTGGGATGATCCTTCCTGGCCTAGTGGAAGGTGTTCGTGCCCACAGTAGGGGAGTGGAACCTGATGGTGTCTAAGGTCCCTTCCTGTCGTTGTACGAGGATCGGCGAGAAACGACACTGATTCTCGTTTTAGAAGAAAAGGAATTTTTTATTTAATTTATAAGCGGCTTTTATATGTTAGTTTTCTTGAGTGGCACAAGGCCATTGGTCCCTGACAATCCAGCTCTTTAGAATGATTAGTTAGATCTCACAACACCAACTTCAAACCATTTCTCTGGTCAGTATGACAACAACCTGCACCTGCAAGATAAAGAGGATAGTTTACAGAAACTCCTAACTGTCTTTCAGCCAGTGTCTGTGAGAAAGTAAAGACCTTCTCACAGACAGAGGCAGAAAGCTAAAAAAATCTCTCTGCAACCCAGCTTTCAGCGTCCACACCTTCCAACCCAAACCGCTCTGTGACGGACACTGCAGCTCCCAAGGGAGGAGCAGTGGGAGGAGGAGGGTTCAAACAGCTCCTGGCGCTGCAGGAGGAAGGAAGACCTGGCAGGTCCTTGTCATCTCTGTCCTCGTTTAAACCCCTGCACGTGCTTCTCCCTTTGGGACCCAAGCGACACAGCCAAGAGCTACACGTAGGCGAGGCCCCCTCGCTTCTGCAAGCGCAATGAGATCTTTCAGGAGGCCATCCATTATTAACCACGAGTGTTCTTGGAAAGTGGGGGTCCGCACCATGCCGGCAGGGATGAATAATTCATCCGTTTAATGAAATTTTTGCCGGCAGGGAGCTGTGGCAGGTACGAAGTTAAGTAAAACCGCAGTGTCCATTACGGATTAACAAATGGGAAGTCGGGAAGTATGTGCCAGTGGCTGGAAAATGGGCTTTGAACAGCACTGATGAGAACCCAAGTGATGGTTCAGCAAGGCAGGGAGAAGACAGCTCTGCGGCCTGGTGTCAGCAGATCTGTGCCCACTGCCCTCACCATTTTGATGATGTTTTCTAAATTTCCAATATTTTCCCTCTTACTAGCAATAAAATGCAGGAAGAAACAATTTTGAGGGGTTTATGATGTGAGGGAGGTGTACCGAGCAGCAGAGCCACAGGTTCCTCTGCCTGTGAGCATGAAGAAGCTGGAGAAGTGGATGGGAAAGGGAGATCTGGAGAGCCACTCGTGGGTGTAGAGACTTTACCATGAGGTAAGACCAGCTGTTCTGGGGATTGGCACAAATGAAGGAAAGAGGGAAGTGGATAAAAAGCAGTTGTATTAAGAAATCAATCAATCTTTCCCTTCCCCCGGAGTGGCTGGTACGTGCTGGGGTGTTTGGCAGAAGGCTTGCAGGGAGCACCATTACCAAAATCCTTCTCTCTCCCCTCTCCACGACCTGCTCAGACTGACAGTGGCCACGCAGACGGCCCAGCCCTCTCCTGCAGCTCTTGAAGAGTCAGGAGGCAGTTTGGTTTCCTTCTCCTGCATCAACACCTGGAGCAGGCTTGGGATCGAGTTGTTTCATTTTCCTCCTTCACAGTCAGTGGCTGATGCGAAACTCTGCTCCCACCGGGAGCTTTTGCTGCGTGGAGGGAAGGGGGTGGGAGATATCCTCTCAAAAATGTTAATTCCTGCTTGGTGGTGCAGGGATTTCCCGGGTCTGCAAAGCCCTGGCAGGTTCAGGAGTTCACTGGCAAACCCGGTGGGCAGCGAGGCGTCCCTGCAGCACCACGTGGAGCAGCTTCCACGGGGGAAGCACCTGGAGAGGGAGGGAGGAAACCCACGCCTGGTGGTCCCTCCTGCTCCCCTGGTGACAGCACGGGGCCGGGCAGCAGAGAGCACCGAGCGTGAGGGTGACCACGGGGCAGGGAGCATCCTCCTCCTGCGGGCAGGGAGCTTGTTCCCCGGAGATGGGAGGGATTTTCTTCCTCTCAGCTAAAAGGCTTTTGTGGCCAGATAGCCTGCAGGGCCTGGCAGGAGCTGTTCCTTGGAAGGAATAGCAGGATAGCCGCGCAAGCCTCGCTGCTCTCAGGTGACCAGCTTCTGTCTCCTCACCGTTCTCCCTCCGCCAGCAAAGGTGACGCTGGTGGGCAGAGGGAGGGAGCCCAGGAAAAGCCACTTCTCTCCTTTTTATTCCCCCCTTTTTTCCTGCGAGTGCCTGTCCCTGGCTGTGCCAAGGCTGCACCTGGTCCTGCTGCCCTAGGTGGAGGTGAGCGCTGTGCTGGAGGCGTGTCCCTGTTGGAGCCCTGGGTTCTGAGACCCCGTCAGTCCCGCCTTGCCCGGTGCCGGGGCGCGGGATGCGCCAGCGGGGCGGGTGCGGCGGCTCTCGGTGCGTTCTGCTCCGTCAGCCTGATGTGCTGTGGCAGTTCTGCTGAGTTGCTGACCCCGGGGGCTGCACGGGGCTATTTATGGACAGACAAAGCCGGGGGACACCGGGCAGGGTGCCAGCCTGGCGTGGCCACAGCCGAGAGCCCCTGCTCCTTGGGGACCCTTGGGTGACTCGCGTGGAAAAGGCGCCGTTTGGTGAAGTTCACGGGGAAAGCTCCGTGGGAATTGTGGTTTATCCCTCACGCCCTGGTGCCTGGATCCTGTTTGGTGGCAGATATCCCCACGGAGGACAGCGGGCTGTCCTCTGCTGTTAACCTGTTTCCTCTGGCCCCACAGCCCAGATGCTGATAGCAAAGCCTGGTTTTGGGCAGCGGTTGGGATCAAGATTTCCTTTTGCAGGGGCGATACCAAACCATTAAACCAGAGCCCTGAGCAGAGGGCAGCACCTTCAGCTGCTCTCCTGTCAGCCAGGTTTATTTTTATCTCTCACCTCCAGCGCAGCGGGCTGGGAGCTCACGGGGGAGGACTGGAGACCTTTAATAATTCACAGCTCCTGCATTTTGCTCCCAGCAATTGGAAAAGCGAGTTGCTGGAAGGGCGCTGGCACAAACCTGCTCCATCCACACCCCAGGGCCCTGCCTGGGTGCTGTGGCTGCTCTCCTGCTGCTCTGCCTGCTGGCCTGTCCCTCTCCAAGGCTTTGTGCAGGCTCCAACCTGGACAGGTGGCCCCGGGTGGTCCCTCAGGGTGGGGATGAGTGAGGCCACAGCAGCCTGTGCGTGTCCACCCCAGCTCGCTGGGGCCCGACCCACAGCCGTACAAACACGTGCTGTAACCTCAGGGCTGGTGTCAGCCCATCCCTGGCCAAACAGCTCCCGAAACTGTCTGGGCAGGCTGAGCCCAGGGAGTTCCCCAGAGCTCCCAGAAGCAGCGGGATTGCTGCTGTGTCAGGTGTTTTTCTCTCAATATTAGAACTGGGACACACTTTGCCTTTGGTTATGGAGCAAAGTTGATCTTTGGCTCCTGTGCCCAGTGGAAGAACTTAGTCCCCAAAGCCCGACTGTGGAACATCCCTTTTTGCAGCAGCTGAGATCCTTCAGGATCGGCCCCATGCAAATGGAGGAGCTGGGTTGCAGCAGCTGCTTTGGCAGAGCTCAGGGAGAGCAGAGCCTATCACAGAGCCTGGTTTTGTTCGTGTGCTGGTGGCTGTTGCCTCCTGGCTCGCTGTCCAGTTGCTTCCAGAGTCCACTTGATGCTCCCGTCACCTCTGAGCTTGGCAGCCCTGTGGCACACCCAGCCCTGGAGCTGGGAAAGGCAGATCCAAGCGAGCTCTTGCTCCCTCTGTGCGCTGGCAGGCTGCAGTGGTGCTGCAGCTGCCCCTCACACCTCTCCTGCGGCTCCCAGTGGGAGCCAAACGCTGTCCTCTGTCCTCGTGGTGCTGGCAGAGCCTTCCCGGCGTCCCTGCGAGCTCCTCTGTCCTCTGGGCAGGCCTGTCACGCACAGGCATGCTGTCGTCTTACCCTCTGATTATCATCCACACCAAAATCTCCCCGGGATTTGCTCTCTTGGGGAGTGCAGGGCAGAATTTAGGGGCGCATCCCTCAGCCGAGCTGAGTGACAGATTCCCTCAGGCGTGCGGGCTGTGCGTCGGCCGCTGTCGGATCTCGGGTGTCTGTGTCTGGATCCCTGTGCTTCCCCTGTTGTTTTCTCCCACTGTGAGCTGTGGCTTGCCTTCATTTGGTTGAGTAAACCCACTGTGGTGCTGAACTGTAACGAGATGTCGCTGACTGAGCTGCATCCTTCAAAATGGCACATTCCTGATCCTGGGATTTGCTGCAGTGCCTCCTGTGTGGGGCAGACTGCTGCTGCTGTTGGCCAGCACGTGCCCAGGTGGTCAGGAAGGCCACAAGGCCAGGGCAGTGACTGTCCCCTGTGCTGGCCATTGCTGGGGCCGCACCTTGAATGCTGTGTTCAATTTTGGCCCCTCCCAGCAAGAGAGACATTGAGGGGTTGGAGCGTGTCCAGAGCTGGGAAGGGGCTGGAGCACAAATCTGATGAGGAGCAGCTGAGGGAGCTGGGAAAGGGGCTCAGCCTGGAGAAAAGGAGGCTCGGGGGGGCCTTCTCGTTCTCCACAACTCCCTGACAGGAGGGGTCTGGGCTCTGCTTCTAGGGATCGAGGAACAGGACAAGAGGAAATGGCCTCAAGTTGTGCCAGGCGGGGTTTAGTTTGGGTATTAGGAAAAATTTCCTCACAAAAGAAGTCAGACGTTGGACCAGGCTGCCCAGGGCAGTGGTGGATTCGCTGCCCCTGGAAGCGTTTGGAAGACCTGTGGCACTTGGGGATGTGGTTTGGTAGTGGGCTCAATCCTGGCATTTTTTTCCCAACTTTAACAATTCTATAATTCTATGATTCTGATGCCTACCTGCTTTAAGGATCCCTGGCTTTAGCTGCTTTTTACCTGCAGGTTGTTGAAAGAGGGGCAAAAGGAGTGGGGGGAAAAAAAAACCACCCCAGACCAAAACAGGTGAGGGTGTTGAGGGGTGGGGAAACATCCTGTTAAAATCGACTCTTGTGAGGGGGAAGCAAAGGGCTGTGACTGCGTGGTGGCTTCCCCTGCGTTGTCCAGCTCTGCAGCACTCCAGCTGCTGTGGCAGTGTGTTCCTGATGTCCCTTCCCTTTCCTTGGTGCAGTTGCCCTGAAGAATCTTGGTGCCAAAGAAGCCCAGAGGGACAGAGACTGTGGCACCAGAGCAGCTCCGGGCTCGGCGGTAGTTCCAGAGGGAGAGCTGCTCCTACAGGTCAGTGCTGCTCACAAATGCCTTCACAGATCTCCCTCTTGTCCCTCTTCCAGCTCCTTTGAGTTTTACCCCAAACCAGGCTGTTCTGTTGCTGATGGCAGGTGATCTGTGAGTTTGTGTGGTGCACCTCGCTGTACTTCTCCCTGGGCAGAGGTTTAAGGCCTCCAAAGGTCCCTGGGGCAGAAACTGTGTTGCTTCTTCCGTGCTTTTCCCATTATTCCTGGAAAAAACTGCCATCTATAAATAGTCCACGTGTAAGGAACATCTTGCTGCATTTCTGAGCATGGGGATTCATCTTTTCTGCTTCTGCACCCTCAGGTGTAAGTGTGCCAGAGGTGTAACGTGGGAACCAAACTGAGCAAGGTGGTTGAGTGCAGCTTTCAGCATGGGCACACTGATCCCCACTCGAGGTGAAGTCAGGGAAGAAAACGTCGTGGAAATCTCCCCTGATTCTGAGGAGGTGATGTGTGACACCGAGCACACAGATAGGTGCTGGTGGGCCGTGTGCTCAGCCCTTAAACACAGGGTAGGTGGGAGTATCCCAGGAGCTCTGATTTTCCCAGGTGGGCTCCTTTGGTGATGCTGCAGCTGCCATGGTTTGTTCAGAGAGGCCAGGGGGTCACCTTCTGTCCCCAAACTGTGCAGTGAGGGGGAAGAGGTCAGGCTCTGGCAGCACGAGGTCCTGCAAGGACACAGCTCTGCCGTCCCTACCTGGCACCCGGGCACAGGCTGTGGCACTGTCCCCTGCCTGGCACAGGCTGTGGCACTGTCCCCTGCCTGGCATAGGCTGTGGCACTGTCCCCTGCCTGCCTGGCTGTCCTCCAGCATGGGCTGAGCATGCTGGGCAGCCCCAGCTCCCATCCAAACACTCGCTCGGCACGAAGTGTAATTACTGTCCTGCCTGAGAGCTGAGGAGCTGTGTCTGCTGAGAGGAGTGCTAAAGCCAGCCTGGTTAATAACCAAAAAAAATGGGGTTTTTTTTTATATATATAACAAAACTGCTCAGCAGGGCTTGCTGGGGGTTGATGTCCTGCTCGTCAGCTCCTCCCATAGTTGGGTACCATCCTTTAGAGGTACCAAACTGAGTCTTGAAAGCTGATTCAGCTCTCTCGGGGCTCATCTCATCTCCGTGACCCTGGATGTGCCAGGAGCTCAGAATCTCCCCAAGGAAACATTCCTACATGTTTATAAACATCCTTCCACCTGGTCTGTCACCTCTGATGGCCAAACTTCCTTTGTCTCTTGGTCCACTCTGATTCTTCCCCTCTGCTCCTCCTGAGGCTGCTCAAAGGGTTAAAGTGCGTTTGGCAGCACTAATTAACCTCTGCAGCAGATTCCCACACACTGAGATCAACCCCAGTAAATAGAGAGAGCGTTTGTGCTGGAATAAAGGGGAGGGGAGGGGGAGAAACACTGACCTGGACAATGCAACAGGAGTTGGCAGCAACAATAGCTGGGCTTGGCTGGGGCTGCACGCCAGGCCCCAATTAGTGCTGATGTCTGTGCGTTATGGAGTGGGGGAAGCAGGCCAGGGCTGGCTACTGTGGCTTCCCTGCCAGCTCAGGGGCACAGCGTGGTTTGGGCTCTGCAAAGGGCCCTGCCTTCCAGAGGGGTGCTGCTTCCCGCTGCCAGCGTGTCCCCGTGGGGATCTGCTGCCCTCAGGGAGGGGTGGCCGTGTGGTGGTGTCAGGGCAGTGACAGCTCTTCAGCTGCTGGGAAGATAAACCCGTGATTTGCATGGGGTTTCAGTGCCTTTGGGCAGCACCACCTGAAGGCGTCTGCTGGGTGACTCTCGGCATTTTCAGAGCCGGGAAACTGAGTCCCAGAGGGAGGTCTGCCAGCTGGGCTCAGGGAATACTGCTGTGGGCCTGCTCTCAGCCCTGACAGGGGGTGACAAGGTCTCCAAAGCCCTGGGCTCTGGGCCACAGCGGCTTGCAAGGGCTGGTGCTGTGCCTGCAGCACTTGAGGATGCTTCCCTGGGCCCTGGCATGCCTGTGTCAGCAATGTTCTGCTGCCAGAGAGCAGGAGCAGGCAGCCAGGGCTCCTGGAAAGCAGCTGCACTCCCGGACTGCTGGGGAAGATCCTCTGCCCCTTCTGGTCTTCTCCAGGTGTAAAGGACACTGCACCCTGGTCCCTTCTCCTGTGTCCTGTCCTGCCAGCTTTGGGGCTTTTAGCTCAGGGGAAACACCCAAATTACTTCCCAAATTTATTGAACTGGTAGGAATGAGCCCCTCTTGAGGAAGACAGAGGCTCTGATCGGCTCAGCCCGTTCCTGCCAGGAAGCCTGGTGCTCCCTTGAATGTCGACTTTGCAGTCCTGGAGCTTGAGGAGTGGATGGAAGGGCCAGTGAACTGTGAAATGTGGGAAGTGTGTCACATTAAAAATGCAACAGAAACTTCAGATTGATGGCTGCATTTGCTCTTCTCTGTGGGGAGGGCTTGGGGCTTCAAACCCACGTGGGCAAAGCAGCTTTGGGTATTTATTTTGTGAAAATAAATACCCAAATAGATAAAAAGCACAGCATTCAGCCCTAAGGGGTGTGGGGTGTGCATGAACCAGGTCGTGCTCCAGAGGAAGTGGTCTTGGAGGGATTCTCCAACCTAAATCATTCTGTGATTTATTGGCTGAAAGCAAAATGTGCTCTGGGGTCACCCAGGGATTTTGTGGTTTTCCCCCAAGTTCAGGCACCACACTCAGCCTGAATTCCCTGCTGCCTTGGAAGAAATTGGCTTTTCAGAAATCAGATGGTTTTTTGCTGCAATTTCAAATCCAAACCCTTGTGCTTCAGCTTTTGGCTTTTCCATTTCCACTGGTTAAGGCCCTTCCAACACTGGTTAAGGCCCTTCCAACACTGGTTAAGGCCCTTCCAACACTGGCTGCCTTGAGGAGGGAGCGGGCAGCAGGGACAACACCTTCCTTGGCCTTGCTCCTTGCCCATGGGCAGTCCAGGCACACCATGGTCCTTCTCCAGGCCACTCCTCTGGCCCCTGGGGTGGCCACACACGGCTGCCAAGGCCCTCAAGGCTGCTGGGAAGGCTCATTTCCCCCAGAATGGGCCAGCTCCTGACGGTGTCCACCTCCATCCTGCAAGCAGTTCCGAGGTTTTTGTCTGCTCCCTGCACAGGGTGAGGACACATGTCCAAAGCCGAGTCTGAGTGAATGCTCCCACGATGGCAGCACAGGTTTCCATCAGTCTGGATTGGGATATTCTCGGGCAGGTGTGGAAGAGCTGCGTGACCTCGGAGGGACCATCCGTGGTGGCTCAGCTGCCTGCAAGCTGGGCCAGCCAGGCTTTGGGTGACCAGTGTCCTGCTGGAAAAGGGACGTGAGCATGGCCTGTGCCTGCTGATGTCCTCTCTCCGCAGGCGCTCGATGGCTTCGTGCTGGTGGTGACCTCCGAAGGGCTGATATTTTACTCCTCGCACACGATCCAGGACTATCTGGGATTCCACCAGGTCGGTGGGGCTCTGCCTTGCTGTGGGGAGCTGATTTTTCCTTGGTGGGAGAGAACAGCCCCACGTTCCCTGCAGGGAGGAGGCTCTGCAGGGATCACAGGGTCTCAGGGGGCTGTTTGGGGCTTTTCCTTGGTCTTGGGAATTCACACCCCGTATTGCCAGATGTGGTCACTGGTAGGTGACGAGGGACTTCACCAGCCCATGGACATTTTCCAGCAGCCACGTTGATGGGCCTTCGTGGGGTTCATGGCCGTGGTGAGATGTCTGGGATTCCCTGCCCTGTTTGCCTTGGGCACCCCCTCAAATCCTGGTAAATCCCACAAGGCCCCAGCACTTTGGGCACCCAGGTAACCTGGAATTAGACTGACAGGGAGGTGGGACTTGCCTGCAGTCCTTCAGCTGCTGTGGTTTGGTGTCACCCACACACAGCCGGCTGTCCCCAGCACCTGGGGTAGCTGAGAACTGTCCAGCTGGGCACAGGGAGCAAGTCCCAGGGCGTTGTTCTCTTGGGAATAGTGTAGGGATGGGGTGGCCTTGCTGCTGTTTTGTTCCCAAAGCCGTGTTTTCATCTCACCTCTTAAATCAGCACTAGGATTTTGAGTTGCGGGGATGTCACAGGGAAGCTGTGTTGGCTCTTTAGGATTGGGGGAGCAGGGCAGGCCCAGCACGGGCAAGGGGTCCTTGGAGCCAGATGTGCTCTCTGTTCCCACCAGCACCAGTTCTGGGGGAAAGTTTCCAACCTCCTTTAGGGACCCATTTGAGCACCAGGGAACCTGGGTGAGATAAAAGCAGCTGGGGCCATGACAGGCCGTTCCCAGGTGGCACTGGGGACGGGCTGCAGAGCTCACGGGTGGTGTTTCCCCTCTAGACAGATGTCATGCACCAGAGCGTCTTCGAGCTGATCCACACCGAGGACCAGCCGGAGTTCAGGCGCAACCTGCACTGGGCCCTCGACCCCCCGCGCGCCGCCGGGGGTGGGCCTCCTCCAGAAGGTACAGGCAGGCTGGCATCCCGGCTGGCACAGGGGGGGTAGCTCCCCAGGGGTGCTGGCAGCCCAGCTCCCCGCCACCACGAGCACCCCTGTGGCTCAGGCCTGGCTTCCTCCAAGCGTTGTGGCTTTTCCCCGGTTCCCGGGGCCGTGCTCTGCAAACCGCGGCAGTGCCCGGTGCCGGGGACCTCCAGCCCTCGCTGGGGTGAATCCCTTGCTTGGTCCTCTCTCAGTCCCTCTCTTCCACAGCGGGGAGGAGTCTCGGCTCTTCTCCTGTCATCTACAGGCCGGATCAGCTGCCCCCAGAGAACTCCTCCTTCCTGGAGAGGAGCTTTGTGTGCCGCTTTCGCTGCCTCCTGGATAATTCCTCTGGCTTCCTGGTGAGTGCAGCCCCTCCACAGCAGGAGAGGGGCAGGCTCACCACAGGGGTTCATGCCACCACTGGAACAGCCCCCTGGAAGGACCCAGTGCTCCTCTCTGCCACGTGCAGCACCTGCCTGTCCCAGCAAGCAGACTTCCCCTGTTTTTCACAGGTTTGGCCTGTACCTACAGCCTCTCCCTGTGGGTTTTGTTTCTCTCCTCTCAGAAATGCTGAATCTGGAACAAAAGTGCTTTTCCCCACTTGTTTTACTTGGTTTTTCTGTTAAAAGCATGTCTTAAGATCACGTAGATGGTGTTTGTTCATCCTTCCTCTTCCCTGCACTGGAGAGCACAGGGTGCCCAGAGCAGCTGTGGCTGCCCCATCCCTGGAAGTGTCCAAGGCCAGGTTGGACACTGGGGCTTGGAGCACCCTGGGATAGTGGAAGGTGTCCTTGCTCATGGCAGGGGGTGGGAATGAGATGATCCTTAAGGTCCATTCCAAACCCAAACCATGCTGAGATTAGATGATTGTGTTTACACCAGCTCTGCAGACACACATCTTGCTTTCCGTGCAGCTCTCCTCTTCCCTCTCCATCCACTTTTCTGCACGACACTGAGCTTTTCTCCTCTTCCCAGGCTTTAAACCTTCAAGGCAGGCTGAAATTCCTTCATGGGCGGAACAAAAGGTCTGCAGATGGCTCTGCCCTGCCCCCCCAGCTGGCTCTGTTCGCCATCTCCACGCCCCTGCAGCCCCCGTCCATCCTGCAGATCCGAAGCAAGAGCATGATCTTCAGGACGAAGCACAAGCTGGACTTCACCCCCTTGGCGTGCGATGCCAAGTACGCAGCAGAGCTTCCAGTGCTCCGTTCCTGACGTCCCTCCCCGGCCCTGCCTCTGAGCTGGGTGCGCTCCCTGTCTCCCACAGGGGGAAGATCGTCCTGGGCTACACCGAGGCGGAGCTGCGGATGTGTGGCACCGGCTACCAGTTTGTCCACGCTGCTGACACGCTGTACTGTGCTGAGAACCACGTCAGGAGTAAGAGTCCCCTCCCTGGTCGCTCGTGCTGCTGAGGGGGCCGGGGCTGGGGCAGCGCTGCTGGCCGCTGTGCGCAGCCCGGTGGCTCTGTCCCCGCGGGATGCTTTGCTGTGCTGCTCCGGCCGCTGCAGGGAGCGAGCGTGGTGAGGGGCGTTTGGCTGGTTGGTGTCCCCGGTGCTGTTCCCAGCTGGAAGGGGCAGGGTGCCGTGGCACAGCCCTCGCGCTTCCTCCCGGCAGTGATGAGGACGGGCGAGAGCGGCCTGACGGTGTTCCGGCTGCTGACCAAGGAGAACCGCTGGAAGTGGGTGCAGGCCAACGCGCGGCTCGTCTACAAGGACGGCAAACCCGAGTACATCGTGGTCACGCAGAGACCCCTCGTGTACGTGCCAGGGCTGGGAGGGGGCAGCCTGGCTTTTCCGTGCCTCTGGGGTATCCTGAGCAGGGCAGGGTGTTGGATGTGTCGGTGCTGCTTGTGCCTTTTAAAGGAGCAGCCGTGGGAGGCTGTGCTCGGTGCTGTTCAGCCACGTCCCCGCCTGCAAGGCCACCCCACAACTGGGGTGATGCCTGGTTGTGCTGCAGATGCCTGGGTTTTGTCTGTGTGTGTGAGTGCCTGCTGGCTGTGGAAAGGGGCTGTGGCTCAGGGCTCACAGCTGCCCGCTGCAGAAGCGCTCTGTGGGCTGGGTTTGTGCACGTGTCAGCCACAGCGTCCTCTTCCTGCCCCACAGAGATGAAGAAGGAGGAGAGCACCTTCGGAAGCGGTCCATGCATCTTCCCTTTACCTTTGCTACGGGAGAGGCGCTCCTGTACCAGAGCGCTCACCCCCTCCTGGGCTTCCCTGATCCTCTCCAGAGCAAGGGGAAGCCCAGCAAGAAGGGCAAGAAGCCGTCCTGCAGCCGTGGAGGGCGCTCCCACAGGAAGGGCACTGAGCCCGGGTCCCTGCTGGGCGCTGTGGTGCGACAGGACGAGGCGGTGCACGCCTCCCACCCGGCTCCCGCCCTCAGCCCTCCCTTCAGCTGCACTCCCCACCTCGGGGCTGTGTCCTTGCCGGGTGCAGGAGGGGATGCCTGGGGTACGGGCACTGCTCCACTTTCCTCAAGGGGCAGCAGCCTCAAAGCAAAGCCGCAGGAGGACCCTCTCTTGGCCACCCTGGACTCGCTCTCGATTAAGAGTGACGAGAGCTGTTCCAACAACGAGCTCTTCCGTGCTCTGGAGGGCCTGGGCTTGAACGCCGAGGACCTGGAGCTCCTGCTGCTGGATGAGAAGGTGGTGATGGTCAATATGGATCCAGACCAGTCCCCGTCCCTGAACGACAGCCTGGCCGGCAACCAGGTTCTCTCCTACCTCCCCAGCCCTCCGGTGCAGGAGCACGAGGGAGGGCAGCAGCTCTCTCCCGTGCCAGGCACGTTCCCCAGCCCGCAGGGAGGCACTGCCCCGTGCCACACGGAGAACAAGGGCTCCAGGTACCGCCTGGCACAGCGTGCCCTGGGCCAGCCCCCCGCCCCGCTGTGGGAGCAGCCCCTCGCCGCTGTGCCAGGGCTGCTCCCGGGGCTGGCTGAGCGGGAGGAGCCGGCCGGGGGCTCCCGGTGGAGCCCCGCTGGGGCGGAGGCTCTGCTGCAGCTCCTCCAGCCAGCGCAGGGCAGCCCGTGGGCCAAGGCCCCCAGCGCAGCCCCCGGCCCGCAGGAGCCACCCGGGGCCCAGCAGCTGCAGGGTGGCTTCCCAGCCCTGCAGCCCCTCCAAGAGGATGCCCCCCAGGCCTTCTCCCTGCCCAGCCAGTGCCAGGACCGCGTGGCACTGCCCAGCCGGCCGGAACACCATCACTTGCTGATGAAGGGGGTGTGTGGCCGCAGCCCCGGCTCCCCTCCACGCCCCAGCCCGTGGCAGGACTGTGTCTCCCCGCTCCTGGGGGCTCCAGCTCAGCCTGGCTTCTATGGCCTGAGGCAGGACTTGCTGTCCCAGCAGCAGGGCTGTCCGGGCCCCGGGCCCGGCGTGCCCCCGCAGCACTGCGCCCTGCACGGGCCGTGCAGCCTGGGAGCTGCCGGCACCGGGCACTCCCGGGGAGCGATGGCTCCGTACCCCGGCCTTTCCCCCCCTTCCTACCGGCTTGTTCCCGAGCAGCAGCCGAGCCCTGTGCCCTCCGCGCCCCAGCAGCCCTTCCCCAGCCCAGCTGCAGGACACTTGGGCAGCCCGCTGGAGACTCCGAGTTCCCGTGGGACACACGCCTCTGCCCTGAGCCGGGAGGGCAGGCACGGGGTGAGGGAGTGCCCCGCTCTGGGGCTCCGTGTTCCCTGTGCTGGGAATGTGCCCAGCCGGTGCTGGCAGCCCCCTGCAAGCTGCCTCACCGCTGTTCTCTCTCTCTCCTAGCCCCGCAGCGGCTCTGGTTTGCCCAGCTCTGCCATGGGACCGCCCTGCCAGCCTCAGCCCCGGGAAGAAGCGCTGCCAGATCCCCCTCACGCCTCCAGGGAGGACTTCTGTCTCTAGGAGAGGCAGGGATGGACAGAGCAGGGCTGTTCCTGGGGCAGGAGCTGCCTTCAAGCTGCAGATAACAGACCTTCCCCACGGCTGTGCACGTCCTGCCGGTGCTATTGATGGTGGTTGCTTTGGCTCAGCTGGGGGTTCTTGGCCTTTTCTCAGCTTCCCACCGTCCTGCTCCACGTGCTGCTCCTGTGGAGGTGTCCCTGGCCTGGAGGACAGATTTCCCAGGGCGCTGGAGCACGCTGAGCTGTGGTTGCAGGTCAGCCCACGAGTGCAACCAAAGCTTCACCAAAGCTTTGCGTTTACGTGCGTGATCCGACACGGATACGAGACTGATGTGCCCAAAAAAAAGAGACAGAAAATGTTTTCACCTCTGGTATTAAGTTTCCTGCCATCCCGGCCAGGCACCTGTGGCCGTGGCCACGTTGTACAGATTTTGCCTGTTTTAGAAGGAAAATGAGACCTGCATGGTGCTCTCGTGTTGCTCTGGTCCCTTCCCAGCCCAGCTTTCCCTGTGTCCCAGGTGTTCCCGTTGTTTGGGATCCAGGTTAGAGCTCCTGCAGCAAACACCCTGGGCTTTGCTGTACCGTGCAAGACGTGCCCAGGCTGGCTGCTAAGCTGGTTTTCTCTGGGTGCTGGTCTCTCAGGTTCCTTCAGACTTCAAGTCTCAAAGTTTTCAGTTAAAAACCAGAAATTTCAGTAAGTAAAGAAAATAAGTGTAATGCTACTTAATTGTAAGTGCTGAGAGAGTGATATTTCCCACAGAAAAAATCCTTACAGCCCAAATGTGTGGATATAATGTGAGTTGACAGATTTATTTTTATTGCCACTCCAGTGGAGGAAAAACAACCTCTTGCCATCCCAAAGCAGCATCCTCTGGAATGGGATGAAGATTGTTTAAAAGATGAGGAACACAGTGACCCTTTAAAGAAACCTGACAAAGCTCCTCCCTCCTCCTGCCTGCCCAGCTTTGGATTCATATGAATTCCTGTTGGTTTTTGTTTCAATAAATGGTTTTGGAGCTCCTCCCTGATGTCTCCCTGGCTGGTTGTGTCTCTTCCCAATGCGGGGCACGTCAGGGTTTGCTGGCTGCAGCACTGCAGCCCAGGCCTTGCCACTGGTGACCTGGCTTGGAAGGGATCCTAAGGAGCACTTGGAGCCTTTGGGATGCACATGGTCCATCTGCCAGCTCCTGCCATGGATGTTTGAAAGGAACTGTGAAATTTGACAGAGAAGGGTGAGTGTATAAAAAAATATGCACAATATTTATATATAATAATATAATGTATATTATATGCACATAAAGTTGCATGTAGATATATTGAAATATAAAGTATATGTGTTTATAAGGTGTCTAGATATAGTTTCTACTGTGTAATAGAAAAAATCTTTTAAGACAAATGAGCTGATCCTTTTCCCCTGCACTGTTGTTTTTCAGCCTGGAAATTAGGAAAAAAACACAGGTTTGTCTTTCCTGAATGCTGAATTTTCCAGCATTCCCACCCCTACCCGGCACCTGCTTTTCCGTAGCAAAACAAGGCAGTTGTGTAACATTTCTGAATTTTTGATGGAGATCTACTGGGAGCATTTGCTCTTTGACAGTTTCTGTGCCCTATTCTGCTTTTTCCCCCCTGTCCCTTCAAGGAGCTGGCTCTGGGCAGCACCACCCGTGCCTTGAAGGGATGGAGGGAGGGCACCAGAGCGTCCCTGGGGCTGCAGGTCAGTGACTTCCAACTGAATCCCGGACGCTGAGCACAACCTGACCACTGCCAGACCTCCTCCTCGAGCCAGCTCCTGCATGTGTGGGCAGCCACCCCATGGGTGTCTCCTCTCCGTGCCACACCACGAGCTGCCCCGCAGCCCTCCTGGCTGTGCCACCAGGGCGCTGGGGTGGGGAGCACAGCCTGGGTTTGCCCAGCGCCGTGTCTGTGGGGTGTGTGGAGCACAAGCCCTGGTTTCTGTGCAGGGAGGTGCCCTCTGCTCCCAAAGCAGGCTGGCACATCCATAATTCATGCCCGTCCTCCCGCCAGCTGCTGCCCGTCCTCCCCTGGGCCTCGTGGCATTGATGTCTGACACACCGGGCTGGCCCAGGGAGCCTGGCTGGAGGAAAAGTTCCTGCTGCAGCAAGGGAGCAGCCTCCCTTCATCACCCCAGCATCTGCAGCCTGCCCTGAGCCGTGGTGCTGTAAAAGGGGAGCTGGGCAGCTGTGCTGGTGTGCTCTGGTTTGCACATCTGGAGGGAGCACGGTCCCATTGATCCCCAGGAGCTGAGTGAGGCCGAGGAAGGTGTGAGGAAAGAGTTTGGAGATATTTTGAATCAGAGAATATCCTGAGTTGGAAGGATCACTGAAGTGTTGGCCCTGCACAGGACAGCTCCAAGAATCACACAGTGTGCTTGGGTTTGGGGATGTCTGTGTAGCTCTAAGCTCAGGAAGGGGCAGGAAGAGCTGTGGTGCTCCTTGCAGCAGGGTAAGATGCGCGTGTGGAGGGGCAGGAGGAGGAGAGCAGAGGGCATTTATCTGTTAGCTTCCTTTTCCTTTCCCTTCCTGCCCGCTGTTTCCCCGAGCGGCAGCTGGGACAAGGCCCTGTGAGACACAGCCTGCAGCAAAAGGGGGTTCCTGTCTCCAGGCAGCTGGGAGAGGTGACATCTGACCCTGGCTGCATCCCTGAGGCTGAGAGCACCGGTCCCCAGCTGGCATCACGGAGGCTGGGATGTCTCCCGGGGCGGCAGAGCGCGAGGTAAATATTTCTCTGGAAGCTCAGCCGGGTGTTTGCCCACCCCACCTGCGTGCCCCATGCATTAGGGATGGGGGCAGGAGAGCAGAGCACGCTGTGCTGGCTCCTGCATTGAGCAGAGATGGAGCAGGACGTGGGGAGGGGGTGTTTGTTCACACCCGGCCCCTGCCCTCTGTGCTGGCTGCTGCTCAGCGCCAGAGCCCTGCTGAGCTCCTGCTGTGGGCCAGAGGAGAGCCATGGGCTGGGGATACCTGGGACAGCAGTGTGTTCCTGGAGGACAGCTGAGACACCTTTCACCTCGGTTTAAATAATTAAAAAAACAATTTAGACAAAAAGTCTTCTAATAGGGGGGCACTTCAGAACATCACTATTGGAACTCCCCCTGCTGAGCTGAGGAGCCAGCCATCTACACAACCTTCTGTGACCGTGGCTTTCAAGTACAAAGGACTTTAGATAGCAGTCATCTGCCCGAAAAAATGTATTTGTTTATCTTTTTGGTGGGTCCAAGGACTTTCCAAGCCTGGCTGGAAAGATCTAAAGAATGATGGAGCACATCAGCCATCATCCTGGAAGGAAGGACCATGGCTAACAGGTACTTTGCAATAATGGAATTGTTGTTGTTATTACTATCATCCTCATTGTTTTACCTGGACCTAGGAAAGTTTGATATGGATGGGCTGAAACTTTCTGTATTGTGTGATAAATGTGCGTGGCACAAAAAATAATCCCAAATCTAATGTGAAATCTCATAATCACAGAATGGTTTAGGTTGGAACCTTAACGCTCATCCTGCTCCCCCCTCCCTGCCATGGGCAGGGACACCTTCCACTATCCCAGGCTGCTCCAAGCTCTGTCCAGCCTGGCCTTGGGCACTTCCAGGGATCCAGGGGCAGCCACAGCTTCTCTGGGCACCCTGTGCCAGGGCCTCAGCACTCTCACAGGGGAGGATTCCTTCCCAATATCTCTGGTGCTGGAGTCACCTGTGCCTTGTCACTGGAGCACTGTTTGCTGGCTCCAGCCACGTGTCCCTGTCCCTGTCCCTTCTCCTGGCACGAGGGCTGTTGCTCTGCAGCTGTGAGGACTCCTGCCCTTGCTCACAGATGTGCCATTGTTGTTACACTGCTGATGGCTCCCAGATGTCTTCCCACGGAGCAGAGACGTGTTCCAGGGCTGTTTGGTGTCATGGTGTCCCATCTCTGCCTTGAATTTCGCCATCCTCCCCTGTCCTTAATTCCCCTTTTCCTGGCCAGCTGTGGCTGCTAAACCCTCAAGTGGTTGCTAAACCCTCAAATGCGTTTAGGAGGATTTCCAAGCTGAACAGGTGGGCCAAGTGTCACACCTGCCTTGCGCAGTGCTCTGTGCTGCTGCTGGCTTCCAGCCCCAGCTGTTGCAGCCATCGCTGGTGGGTTTGGCTCTCCAGAGGAGGAAATGTCTTTTTCAAGCTTGCCCAAGAACAGTCTGCACCTCTGAGCTTGCTGCCTCCTCTCAGGATGTTCCATGCCAGAAACCCCCTTGGCTTGAGTTTGAAATATCTTCAGTGTTAGAAATCGCAGCCCAGGCTGCGGGTGGCCTGGCCACACAAGGGGAAGGGAGCTCTCTGGGGAGAAGAAAACCCATTTGCACCTTGGCCCTCTTCACAGTGAATAGCTGGGATCACTCTGCAGAGAGCAGGGCCTGGCAGTGAAGGATCAGACAGACAAGCAGTGTGAGTTCTGCACACAGAGTGGAGGAGCTCAGGGGTGGATTGAGCTGCACATCCACCCCGGGGACAGGAGGGACACCAAACCTGCAAGGCCAGTGCTGTGCCAAGCAGCCTGGCAAGGTCCTGGCTGTTGCTCAGATCCTGCTGCCTTCCTGTGGGGTGAGTGGGGAGAGTTATTGGAGCTAACTTGTGGAGCAAAACAGACACAGTGGGCTGGACCCTGCTGAGGTGCCCTCCGGACTGCAGTGATCCCGTGTGGCTCAGTCAATCCCAAAGAGAGATCAGCTTCATTTTCCCAGGGTGCCTTTGCCTTGTTGGGGCAGGAGCCTCTGCTTCTCCTGTCCTGCCCCTGAAGCAGCAGCAGCGTTTGTGGGTTTGACCCTCTGGTTTACAGATTTGGGCCTGCCCTGAAGTACTTTTGCCTGCAGCTGATTTTGGAGCTGTGTTCCCAAGGTGTCCGTGTGCCTGTCAGCAGCTGGCTCAGGGATCTTTTTCCAGTGCAGGCAGGAAAGGAGCGCTCCTGGGAGCATGGTGGGGTGCAGGTGGTGCAGAGGGGCTGGGCAGCCCGGCATGGATGGGGGCCCTTGGGGGCTGCCTGCAGAGCACCCCCCGTGAGACAGGGCAAGCTCAGCCTTCTCTTTGCCCTCAGCAGGACTGACGTTCCTGTAGCGAAGGAGGCTTTGAAGGAACGTGGAAGGGAGGCCAGGCGAGCCTGTGGCAAGCTGGGAGAGGAACAGGCCGAGCATTATCCATGCTGGCTGCGCTCCCGTGGAGGTAATCTCGTAGTTATTTTAGTCTCCAGCTGGGACGCAGCTCTGATCCCAGCTTTTGCAATATCCTGCCAAGCCCAGGCTCCAAAGCTGCCCTTGCTGGCTCTCAGCAAGGCGGGACCGCGTGGTGAGAACCTGCCAGCATCAATCGAGGGGAAAGACCTTTACACTGCTCCCTTTTTGTGCCTTGCTGCCCATTTCGGGGCTCCTGGGAAGGGGCTCTGGGCCTCGGGCTTGAGGTTTTTCCCCCCCCTCCATAATACACAGGTTTGAAGACAAAACTGGAACATTTGGGTCCATGCTTCCCTGTGCTGAGGAGTTCCTTGTTCCCTAAACCCATCCCATACAAACATGGGAGCTGTCTCTCCTGGGAGAGTGGTTTGGGTCTGTGTCCTGGAAACACATGAGGAGGCTGCAGAGAAGCTCAAATTGGAGCTCCTCCCTGTTCATCAGCAGGGCTGGCTGCTCCTCCAGCAGTATTTCTGTGCCATCCTTGGGTCTGGACTAAGCTGCAAGGATCATATCTCCTGGACGCACTGGCTACTTGCTCTGGGTGGCTTCAGCCTCCCTGATAAATTCAGCGATGCTCCTCAAGCAGCAAGGCTGGGTTGAATCAGCTGCAACTGCTGCTGGTCCTCAGATCCCACAAGGATTTGAATCCTTGCCCAGTTTCAGCAGGACGTGCTTTGCTTTGGTGGGTTCTTGGAGCTGGATCAACAGACACTCTTTGGAGTTTGGTTTGCTTCTCTGTTTTCAGGATGGAAAAGGAAAACCCAGCTGGTTTGGGGGAAAAGGGAGGATGGGAAAGGCCTCGGTTTAAAGCAAGCTTTGCTTTCCTAGCCAGGTTGTTTAAGGAAGTCTCCACATCCCTGGAAATAGATTAAGTGTGGCTCCAGGGGCCATTGTGGAGAGCCAGCACAGTAAAAATGCAGATTTCAGGGAAAGCCTTATGCACTGTGACAATCTAAAGTACCCCCGAAGGGCGTTCGCTCAGGCAGAAACACACTTTATTTGGAGCACATTATGAATGAGACAGGGGAACAATTTGTTTGCTGGAGATGGGCAGAGGATCAATTAAGCAGAGCAGAGGGCATGGAGCAAGACAGTTTGCAAAAGGGCAAAGCACAGGGGAGGTGGCTACATCCTGTCTGGCTTCCAGGGTGTTCTCTCCTCTGGGATGGAGCTGGGGAGCCGGGCTTCAGGATCCCGAGTGCCTGGGGCATCCCTGGAGGAGATTTGCCTGCCCTGAGGAAGAGGCTCAGTGTGGTGTGTCGTGGGCAGTCTCCCAGAGGCAGGGGGTATCCCCTTGGCTCTGCTCTTCCTCCTGATTATCCTGATCATTGGGGCTGGGGGCGTTTCCCAGTGTCTTTGGACAGTGCTGGGACTCAGCTGTGCCACTCCAGGTCTCCAGGGGGTAACAGCTCACTTGGCGGCGTGGGAATACAGGGAAACCAAACCCTGAGCGTTTTCGGAGGCAGGAAAAGGAATGGTGACAAGTCCATTTGTGGTTTTGAGGTCAAAGGCGAGGGCTGACTACTTTGGAATTGAATTTATCTTCTTTTTGAAGGGCAGGGACTTTGCTTAGGTAGAAGGCAGAGTGCTCAGAACTACAAAATCTTACTGGATGCCAAAGCCAACTTTTTTAAATGGGAAAAGGAAATAAAGAATGAAGGGGTTTTTTGGGTTTTTCCCCAGAGCCTCTCTGAAAGTGGCTGGGGGAAAAAAGCAAGATGGAAGTCTTAAAACTCCTTGGGTGTGCATATTTTTGTGCTCCATGGGATGTGCATGAGTTAACATCACAACCGTGAGGACAACATATGTCCTTCTGAACTTCAAATTTCGTGACCTCAAAGCATATCCTTAATGGCCAAAAGCATCCTTCTGAATTTTGAGGAACCATGAATCCAGCTGGGTGCTCATAAGTTAATTGGAATATGAGAAGAGAAAACCATTTCACTGTCTAGTGGGTGGTGGGCAACCCAGAATGGCCACGGGGCTCTCCGTGGACACTGTTTAGTGGTGGGCTTGGCAGTGCTGGGGGAGTGCTTGTGCTCCAGGATCTCAGAGGGCTTTTCCAGCCTCAGTGATTCCCTGGTTCTGGGATTCTGCTGCCATCCTGTGTCACTTGGGACAGTCCCTGTAACAGGCACAGCCATTCTGCTGCTCCTTATCTTTAAGGACCTGTCCAGAGGGAACTGAGGGTTTCATTCGACACGAAGGGCCCTCAGTGTCCTACCATGGCACCAGCCCCTAGCAAGAACCTGCTCGTAGTTCTGTGGGATTTTTGGAAAAGGACAGCTCTTCCCACTCCCTGGGAGTGCAGGTCCCCGTGTAGATCCTTCCACTGATGAAAACAGAACCATCATACTGTGCTTTGTTCGACATTTGCTGAGATTTCAGTCCCTAAAACTCCTGCTGTCCCCCGCAGCGGCTGAGCCTGCCCAGCCCCAGTAACTGTCCCACGAGCTTCCCTTCCCCTCCATCCTGGTCCCTGGGTGGTTGGGACCCACAGGCTGTGGATGGAATCATGGAGAGCAGCACAGCAGCTTGGGGCAGCCTTCCCTCGGGAGCCACCCGGCCGTCGCTCCCGAGCCCCGTGGCCAAGTCTCCCTGTCTGCACTGAACCCTGGGCAAGCCCCTGCCAGGGGCACTTCCAGACTCTGGGGGTTGTGGATAACCTTGTCAGCAGGCCGGCTGTTCTGCTTGTTTGGGTTTGGTCGCTGTCCTGACAGCGATGCCGGACAGGAGGTGGCTGGGGGAGGTGGATGTGCCTCGCCACCCTCGCAGCCAAGAATCTCTGCCTGATACCTGATCCAGACCTGCCCTCCGTCACTCTGGAGAGCCGCTTGGATTTCATGGGAATGAAGGATTTTGGTGCTTTTGAACCACAGCCTGGGGGAAAGCATTTCTGGGGGTGGCAGGTGCATTCTGTCTCTGGCTTTGCCTTATCTCAGGTGATCTCTAAGGTCTGTTCCAGCCCTAACCATTCCATGATTCTGAGGTCCCTTTTGCAGGGAAAATTCTGATTTGCAGCCAACACTTTGCTCTCTGTGTTTGGAAGATGTGTGTATTATACACAGGACTGGCAGGGCCAGCCAGCATTTTCATTTAAAAAACAAAAGCAGACAGGAAACTGGGTTTCAAATGCAAGGAATGTTCACTTGAGGGTTTGTTGTTTCCAGGAAAAATGCTGGCATTTTCGTCAAAATAGCCATTTAAAATGTGCTTTGTATTGCAAAGGAAGCTGGTTTGGGTTTCTATGAAGAATTAGGTATTTATTTACGATATCTTCGAGATCCTGTGTCCTAAACATGGTATTTTCGCAGGCTGCAGTTGAAGCCCTTTATGGGTTTTTAATCCTTTGTTTCTGCAGAAGTGGTTTTTTTTCTCCCACCTCACATCGGGTCCCAAAGCCCTTCCTGTGATTCCCTTGCACTGTTTCCTAGAGTTCCTTTTGTACTAGGTGTGTTACAAATCCCCAGGAACACCTGGTTCTGCCCTAGCAGGCAGGACTGAGTCCCAGGGGTTTATAGCAAAGACTGGCAGAGCTTTGCCTGGTGGGGTGTCAGCAGGCTGGTCCCTGCAGGAAGGTCACTGTCCTGTTCTCCAGTGGAGGCAGGAGGCATGGGGTGCCCGTGGTGCACCCACATAATCTCTCCATGGAATTTGTGCAGGGGCCTAAGAGAGTGGCACGAGAGTTTGAAACTAATTGATTGGTTTTTTGCCCTGAGGCAAAGTTCCCTGAGCCCGGAGACCTGCCATTTCCCTGGGAATGCAGCCAGATCTCCAGGGCTGAACACCACACATGGGGCTTGGCCTGAAAATCTCACCAAAGGCACCACCTTCCCTGTGGGGGGTTGTTAACTGATTCGATAGAGCCTACTCCTCTGGGGTTATCTGTTTGGGAACAGCCAAGTGCTCCCTGGTGGTGCTCTGGAACAGCCTCTACAAAGCCTCTTCTGATGCTTCCCAGAGCAACACCAGAGGAAAAACAGAGAGGGTAAAGGAAAGCTCCAAGCTGCACAAAGCCCTTCTCCCTTCTCTTGAAGGCAGACTGTAAAGACTAGGTGGCCTTTCCCAAGCTTCTGTGTCTTCCTTACATCTGTGGCTGAGGAGAACCCTAAAGGGTGAATATAAGAGAAGACGGCACATGGCCCTCTTGGAAAGGGGGGAGTGACACGAGCCATCCATGGCATCTCCCTCTGATTTGATGTGACAGCACAGCACTCTAAGCACTAGCTCAGGAAACCGAGTATAGGCAAAATGTCTGCTTCCATCTCCCCCAGCCCATGCCCTCCAGCTACAGCTGAGATACGCCCGCAATTCACCGACTGTGTCATGTCTGGCAGAAGGGTCTGTTCTCAAAAGTGTCGAAGACAGCTGGAAATGAACTTCAGTAATGGCTCAAAAAGTGAGTGAAAACTCAGCTCTTCTGCCTGCTCATTTCAGGCTGGGAAATCAAGAGAAAGCCATTGTGGCCA
>VWZW01000318.1:2994951-3053292 GCA_013397115.1 Edolisoma coerulescens | reverse complement strand
CGGGGCGGAGGGGCCCCACACGGACCGACCGCGGGCTCGGGTCAGTCCCCGGCCGTATTCCCTCGAAACTGGGGGAATTGGGATTGCTCAGCCTGGAGAAGGCTCCGGGGAAACCTGGTTGCTACCGTTCAATACCGTAAAGGGGCTAGGGGAGAACTGGGGAGGATTTTGGACAAGGGTGTAGGGGGAAAGGATAAGGGGGAATGGCTTCACACTGATAGAAGTTTAGATAGGATATCGGGAAGAAATTCCTCCCTGTGGGAGTGGTGAGGCCCTGGCACAAGCTCCCCGGAGGAGCTGCGGCTGCCCCATCCCTGGAAGTGTTCGTCCAGGCTGGATGGGGCGTGGAGCAGCCTGGTCTAGTGGAAGGTGCCCTTGCCCATAGCAGGGGGTGGAACAAAATGGGCTTTAAGGTCCCTTCCAACCCAAATCATTCTGTCATTCTCCTTGTGTCCCCCCACCATCCCGCCTCACGGCTGATTATTTTATTTTACACAAAGCTAATAATGAACAGCACGTGTGCAGGGTTCAACCCTCCCCCCTCCGGCATGAGAGTTTAGTTCTAATTTTTTTTGTAGTTAGTGACTGTTTTGCCTGAGTTTCCTCCAAACAAGCATTATCGATCACTGGGTCAGCCCCACCACCTGACAGCCCCTTGGGCCCGAGTGTGAGTCAGGTGCTCAGTCAACATTGGCACCCGGTGCCCGTTCCTGCTTCCCTGGGGTCTGGCCATGCCCGTGACGTGCTGCTGAGGGGTATGAGCGTGGAAATGCAATTGGAATCTCGCACTTTATCTCTTTCCTTGTACAAGCTGCTTTCTGCTACATTTCTAAGCATCATGATGTGTCAAGGGGCAGACTCAGGACGCGGCCTCCACAGTGCAAAACGTGCTTGGTGTTCACCAGGGCCTGCATCAAACTTGGTCTCCATATTCCTATTAAAAACTCTGTGATCGAATTTCAAGTCACAGCATTGTCTTGTTAATGGCTGTGAGTCAGGTGAGGTGTCAGGAAGGCACCACAGTGTCCCCAGAGCTGGCACAGGACATCTGTGTGCCAGCCAGAGAAGTGGACTTTGTGTTGCGTCCTGGTCGCAGTCCTGAACTTTGCTATCTCAAAAAAAACACCTACCCCCATGATTTTTTGTGCATTTGCAGGCTAATCTCATCTCGTGCCACATAAAACAGTACATTTCAGGACAGCCTTTGGTGATTTTTGTATATGCTTGAAAAAGAAAAGAATGTAAGAAATTCGTGCCTATGACTGCTGTTATAGCAATGACACATCTGAAATTTTTGTTCTTGGAAGCCCAAAGTTGTGTTTGAAGTGTAAAGAGCCTAAATTAGTTCAGTTTGGGACCTGTAAAACCCATCTCTTGTTACATCTCTGTCCCCCCCGAAACACAAACAGCAGCAGTGATGCTGTTAGATTGATTTACCCCATTTGGGGAGTTTTATCCTATGTTATTGATGAAAATGTTGCTCCTTGGTCCTCCTGCATCTTAAGGCCTTGCTCATGTCGCATTAATTGCGTTAATTCCTGCTCTGCTCAGACTCACAGCCCCATCTGGTGGCACCGGAGCTCCCGCTGGAGCACCGGCTGGCAAAGGTGAAAAATCCTGAGCTGCTGAGCTGGTGGCAGGTCCTCACTGACCTCCTGTGTCTGAGTGAACCTCCGGAGCAAAACTGCCTTTCTGGAGGATCTCACAAAGCTGGGCCAGCTGCTAAAATAAAGACTAAAACAATCTGAATGTAGCTGTACTGGGAAGAAAGGTTCTTCCCACTAAAGCATTGCATTTATCATGAGAGTCTGAGACCCATCTCTCAGAATGTATCATCTGAGGAAGGGCTCATGCTCTTAGTCTGCTTTTAGAAAAGGTATCAAACCTCTTCCAAAGGCCCCACCGAATGCTTGGTGTTTGTTTCCTCTGTATTTGGCTCTGGCCTTGTGTGTGGTTAAGCCCCTGATTCAGATATTTAAGCAGAGTGTTAATCTGTTGTGTCTGTGTTCCCAGTGGCATCAGAAGGACTCCTGTCACTTCAAGTAAGCCACTGGTGCTTTGCAGAATCTAGTGCTTTTACCAGTAACTTCAAACTTTTTGTAATTGTGCCTGTATTGTCTTTTTTTTTTCATTTAGTTATAAAGCTCTTTGTTCCTTGTAGAACTCCACAGTGTGTGCTGTCTTAAAGTCCATTCCTGCTTTCTTAAAATAGTAAAATATAAAGTACGTAGTTTGCAATCTCCTGTTCTTCTCTCTTTTGAAATGGGTATTTCCTGATATCTTTTAGCCTTATAATTGTACATTTAGCAAATAATGTAAATCATCCTTTACTTATCAGACAGAGTGGAACATTTGAAAATTAAATGCAGTGTTACAACATCTGCATAATTCAGATGACCAAGGGTACAGGTATGCTGATGTCCATCTTCATTCCTGGGAAAGAGCATGTTGCTTTTCACTAGTTTTGTACAAAAAGCACTTGGCCGAACTTGCCTGCCCAAGCAGAAATGGCAGGGTTTGGCTGGTTTAGGTTAAACTGGTCTGAGAAATTACAAACAGTAAGAAACTGCACAGTGAATTTTCCACATCCTCACCTTTGCACAATCCATAACCACAGTTTCATCGTGTGGTTTTCTTATTGTTGTACAAAAGAGAACCTCAGCCTCACTCGTGCCATGCCTTTATTTTTTTCCCCTCAATAGTCCTCCCAGTCTCACTGGTTGACAACAGAGGAAAGGAACCAAGTTTTACTGGATCTCAAAGCTTCAGGCTGGTCTGAGCTGGGAGAAAGAGATGCTATCTACAAGGAGTTCAATTTCAAAAATTTTAATCAGGTAATGATTGTTGCATGCCACTTCTAATATAAAGGAAATGTAATTGCTTTAATTTCCATACGATCCTGATGGGAAAATATTTATATTCAGAAGTTTGGGGGTATCCTGGTGGGGCCAAATCCTCTTGGATTTGCCCTGATGAATTGCTCTCAGATTCTGATCTCATTAGGAGGAGTAAATTAATTCCATTTTGTAGTTGATAAGTAGATTTGTTCTAATATTACTGTTTCTTGATTATAATATTCAGGTCAGGGTCAAGGTTGGTATTGTGGAATCAGACAAAGCACTATTTGATTCTGATTTTTAAATTTTTTTCATTACTAGCACTTGTAAATAAATGCTGGAAATACATAACTGGTGGGCAGTGGGGATCGTTTTTGTCAGGGAAGTACATGAGAAAAATGGGTAAATAGAAGAAAGAACAGAAACTGTTGGCAAGTAAGGTGGGGAAAACAGGATGCATTTTACTTTTTAAGTAGGAAGACAAAGTTCTAGTATATCCTTGACTGAGTTGTAATAGCTGATCTTGCAGTGTGCTGGTCTTTATTTACCTCACTGGGTTTTTGTTTGGAGACAGGATCCTGAGCCACGTCTCACACTCACAAGAACTTGTCTTGGACATCAGTTACAAGCTTGCTTTAGAAATACTGAATTTGTCTTGAGGTCCATGTTCAGCTACTTTCCCCTGAAAATTCCCTTCTGAGGAGTCGTAACATTGCTTAGAAAAAGTCACATTCCCAGAGCATGCATTTCCTTTCTGTTTTATTTCTGAGGGAGGAGTGAGCTCTTTCTTGGGAGGGAGAGAATTCCCAGGGATTTGTTGGGGTGATGGATCTCACTGGGCCGGTTCTTTCCCTCACTATGGAGGGACCCAGCACACTCCAGTTTGGGGATGCCATGGGCTTGTTGGTGTGTGTAGGGACCAGGAGCTGTGCTGTGAACTGTTTATTTATATGGCCGTGCCTAAACCCAGAACAAGATGTTTTAGGAAACCACAGTGAGCTGGATAAACAACAATTTGTAATGCTGGCTCTTTTTTTTTGCTGTTTCAGTAGTTGTCACAGTAAGGAAAGCCCAGGCAGTAGAGAGAAGGTGGGTGAGGTGATCCCAGCCCCTCTGGGCTGGTTGAAAGCAAAAGAGAAAACAACTGCAGGAAAATTCAGCTCATGAGCAGGAGCGTGCTGGTCCAGGGAGCACATCCAGAGCCCTGAGTACATTTTTAACCTGAATGTTAATACAGAGCAAATAGAACCAAATCAATTCATTTAGAGGGCAGTGAAGGGGAGAAGCCCATGAGAGGGAGCTCACAGGAAGCCTTGGTGAGATGTGCAGGCAGCTGGGGGCTGAAGCAACCAGGAACAAGGCGCGTTTGACACCGGTGGGATAGAAGTGACCCTTGGAAGAGTTGAGATTTCTTGCCTTTGAATATTCATGAAATGGCATCTCTGCCTGGTTATGGTCAAAGTCTTTGTTGGTTCAGCACAACTAGAAATAAAGTTGCCCTCAAAGTTAATTAAAAAGCGGTTTTGCCCACTGTAAATGAGTAAATTGGTTTGACCAGATGGATTTAGACAGTTTCTGTCTGCCCACAGACAGATAAGGAGACAAATCAGTGTCCTGCATCAGCAGATATCTGGAAAACGCATTGCTTTGATAAAAATGTACAAAGTTGTATTTTTTTTTGATGGTGTAGATTTATCTTACAGTATGGATAGATGTCTTCCGGATTTGAAGGTGAATGGAGCACATACCAGTATAGGAAGTGGAATATATTTAAATAAGCTTATTGGTAAATGATGAGCTATATGTTTACACTTCTAGTACCTGTAGTTGTAGGAAGAGTACTTTAAAAAGTTACCACTTGAATTGTTTGGGAGATATTAGAACAGTATCTTTCATTCTTAGCTGCTTTCATGGATGTAAAGGCAGAAATGAGAGCAGAGGCTGGGAACTGGCTTCGAAACAGAACTTTCTGCCCCCAGTTGGGAGAAAAAGCCATGCAGGTGGGTGTTCTGGGCAGCTGTGGTTGGATCAAGCTTAGATGTGAATATCTAAGGGCAGAATTTCACCTGTTGATTTTTATGGATTTATTGCAGTGTCCCCTTTGAGTTGCAGAGTGCAGAAGTCATTCCTGTTCCCGTAGTCCAGGACCAGGCTCAACATGCAGATCCCAAGGGCATTAGATCCTTAGCTGGTATTAGCAGGTATTTGCCTTTTGATAAGTTGAAGCTGAAAAATAAATTAAAATTATGCATGTATGCTTAATTTTATTAAATGATGCACATACGCTTATATTTATAATGACTATTAGTAAATATTGTGTTTACTACAACCTAGGAAACAGATGACAAAACTGGAGGTATACCTGCCTTGTACTTTGGGAGAATCTAGTCCTGCAATGAAAAAATGGAACTTGTAGGTACAACTGCTTTCATTTAATGTAATAAATATTCTATTTACAGGATTTAAAGTGTTTAGTAAAAGTCAAAGGACTGAGAAATGTCATTTCCTCAGTGATCTTCTTGCTGCCCTTTTACAGATGGCATAAAATCAGGTGTGGAAAAAAAACCCCACTCCCAAAAATACAAAAAAAAGTAGTTGAGCTGACATGAAAGGTATTTCAAATTTATGTTTTGCAGATGATATTGGTATGATTAATGTAGACATTGCTTTTTTTCTTTTATTGCTTCTTGCAGATAATGTTCATGATGCATGGAAAATTCTGTGGCTTCAAAATCTATGCCAGGTTTACAAAGTCTGTGTGTGTCAACAGATGTTAAGAATATAAACACAACTTTTATTATAAAGTTGTGCAAATGTGCAGACATGAGCTTGGTTTATGTATATTATTTTCAGCATGAGAATGAAATGAAACTTCTGTGAAACAAGAGTTATTTAGATTCCCGAAGCTTTCAGGCTGAGATTAGCTCAGTTAAAAGCAATCAGCAGTGAGCTGCCTTTGTAAGGCTGACAAGATAATGACACTTCTGGCTCAGGGAATTAGTTTGTAACCCAGAATTTGAAAGCACTGGTGGTGTTTGTTAGTCTGAAGATACATTTTCATGAAAATAGGCTTTGGTGGTACAATTCTCTGAAATAAGCTGAAAGCCAGCCTGGGTTCCTGCTGAAAGCCCTTTGTTGGTTTTGTTGCTGTGGGTGCCCACCAAGCACCAGTCCTGGGGGACTGGATGGCATTGGCTGTATGTTCCCATTATGTGAGGTAGGCTTCTGGTGGGTGGGTATTCTGCACCTTGTATGAAATAAAATACACCAGTGGTGGGGGGAAAAATGCAAACACAATTCAGCTGTAGAGGAGAGTGCTGTGTCCAGAAGAGCTGTGCTGATGGCACCAATGCATCCATTCCTCCTTATGCCTTGCAATTGCCCTGAGCTGTTGCTGCTGTGGAGTGGCAGGTAGGCAGTGATGAGTTAAAACTGGAATCTTTTACCTCCAGGACCCTCATTGGGGTGCACTCGCTCAAGAGCCCCCAGGCTGAGTCACTTTTCCCAAGGAACATGTGCTTGGCAGAAACGTCTGGCTGTGAGCGAGGTTTTGGAGAGGAGGTGGGCTTGGAGCAGTCCATGGCAAGTCCCAATTCCTGCTGTGCATCTGGGTGGTCATGAGCCTCTACAAACCTCACAGCCACATCAGGGAGCTTCTCTGGGGCCCCTCTCCCAGGTGGCAGGGCAGAGAAGAGTGGCTGATGAGGCTTTCAGGCCATGATGTAGCATCATGAAGGGACACTCATCCATTCACATCTTTGTGCTACTGAAACAAAATGGTTTTCTTCCAGTGGAGCAAGCCCTCTGCTTCCAGTCTGCTCAAACAAAATTGGGAATTGGGATAGAAAGTTAATTTATGCCTCCAGATCATGCTGGTAACTTCTCCCAGCATTCTAGGTCAGTTCACCTTGGGAGCAGTGGTCTGGAAGAGGGGACAGGCCTCGTCTGAAGATCTGAATTTCTCCCAGATTCATCTCAAGCCCAGTCCTGGGCTGGGCAGGCAGCTGCGAAGGGCTGTGAGTGCAGGATGCCAAGTGCTCCATTTGGGTCCTGTATCCAGCTGCACACTTTCCCTGAATTTGTAGGAACATCTTAGCTCTGAGATTTCCATGTCTCTTGTCAAACTTGGTTGGATTTGACCAGAGGGTTTAAGGGGTAACTGCCTGTGTGATTGCATTTCCGTAGGTAATCACACCAAGGCAGCAAACGTAGTTAGGAAATTACAAAGGTGGGCAAGTTTGCTGATGGTCAGGTTCAGCATTTACAGCTGCTTTCTTTTATAGGGTAAGTTTTTAATTAAGTTTGTTTAAAAAAAAAAAAAAAAGATCATGTAGGAAGTCTCTGTAAGACCTCTAATGTCATTTTCTAAAATGACAGGAAATCAAATGCTCTAAGTTTGAAAGCTATTTCAGATACATTTTTTGTCTTTTGGGGCAAGAAGATGGAGGTGGAAGATGAGCCTGAGTAGAGAGGATGGTACGGAAATGGTGTGCACTGAGAGTAGAGGCACATGTGTTTCAGTGCAATTTTTGTCTTGGGTTTTGAGAACATATTTAAAGATGTGCAAAAAATCTAAGAGTATTAAATAAATTATTGTTCTCACTTTGCATTTCCTTTCCAGATTGGCTATCTCTCTTGGTTGGAATCTGGGAAAAAAAAATCAGAGCATGTTACGGTACATGCCTTTTCTTCTCCCTCCTGGTGATGCCAATTTTTTTTCCTTTGGCTGTAGGGAGACATGCTCAGTTTTGTCCCTTTAAATTGATGGTTCTTGATGTGTGATCCCAGTTACACATCCAAACGAATTTGGTAGGATATGCAATGCATACTCTTGATTTCTTTTGATGGCGGTACTTGGTGCCAGTCCCTGCAATATAATCTGCGTCCATCCTTCCTTTTTCTACTCCTGGCACATTGCTTTGTTTTCTACATTCATCGATGGTTGGAAAAACTGGTTTTATACATATAGGCAGTGTATTTCATTGCCACTTTATGTACTTAATCTTTTGGCTGTTTGTCTGAAAAAGCTCCACGCCTTTTATGTATTGAAAACATAATATCCTTTAACTTAAAATCTGCAGAGTTAAAATGAATTTTATAGTAAATATTCAGTTGTGGACCACATCTCCAGCTTTTTATATGCCACAGTGGTCTTGTGTTTTTTTTCTTCTCCATTGTCTGATAGTGAGGTCATTTTCAGTCCTCTTGAGAAATTTTATTCCCAGCCAGATGCAGGCCATATATTAAAAGTAGCACCTGTGGCTAATATCACAGCAGCTTACCATAAATTTACATGGTAACTAGGATTATATCTGTCAAGACTGTTAAAAAATGTCTAGTTTTAATTTGATTTCCAGTATTGAAGGAGCTCTCCAACATTTTGCTTCATAACTATATTTTAAAAGTTAAAATCACTCCATTGTTAAGTTTTATAGCACTCCCAGTGCCTATTAAGTTGATTTGTTAAATGGGGGTCAGAATAAAGCAAGTCGGCTACAGGAGGATCAGGAACCAACCCATTTGTGACAGATTTAGTCCTCGCGTGTGAATCTTCTCAGAGCCCGAGGAGTGATTGGATTCAGGTGCAGCCTATGTCAGTTGTGTTTAACCTCAAAGCCTGAGCAGTCTCAGCCTGACTGTCACTTCTGCTAATCGAAAGTTGGACCCATTTTTGTACATTTTGGGGGGAATTGCTGTTTTTAATGTAGTATTGCTCTGCCTGCTCCTTCTGCTAGAGTTTTTTGCATTTGATTGCCTGTCGACTGAAAATAAATTATTTTTTTATCCACCTTGGTAGGTGCTGGTTTTCATATAGGCTTTCTGAAACTGCTTCATTTTCCATTATCCTTTGAGTCCTCTCCCATATGCTGTGATTTGTGCACCTGCAAAGTTATGAAAGTATTTCTGTTGGTAGTTATGTTGTTCACTAACTTCCCGGCATTTATGAATACAATAACTGATTTACAATAAATCAGAATTATTTATGAGTGGATTTACAGAGTTGAGAATATCTTTGTATCTGAAAATAATGAATTTCTGGCATATTTGCCTGTTGACATTTTCCTTTATTAGAAACTGATAGTGAAGTTTTTGGGACTGGCAGAAGTTAACCTGGAGGCTGAAACACGGTCAGTGAACTGCATCAAGTGTCTCAGAGTAGAGCACAGTAAAAATATATGATTCCTGGATGGTCACACCTTCCTCGAGTTTATTCTTGGGATTGACTGAGTAAATAAGAGTCTCACCTCTGAGTCAGCAGGTCAGGGTGCAGCTGTGGGACCTGGACATGATCCACCTGCCTGTGCCACTGCCTGGCACTGCCCGTGGCATGAAGGTAGTGCAGGGTCTGGGGGAAATGAAATGAGAGCTTCCAGGGAGATGGCTTGTTTGGAAGCTTATGATTCTCTTTCCTTGGCCTTGGGGAAGGAGGAGATGACACTGGTGCTCTGGTCAATGTGTTCTGTATCCAGTGATGCTTCCAGTTAACTGGCAGTCAGTGGTGAGAAGTTGTGCACAGCTTGGAGGTCTGTAGTGGTAGAAATGTGTGATCTGGTTCTGTCTAGGAAGAAATGAATCCTTGCTGCTGTGAGTTGGGAAATAAGGTATTTATTCTCACGGCCATCATGGCTTGCAGTGTACAAACCCATAGAATCTTAGAATGGTTTGGGTTGGAAGGGATCTCAAAGCTCATCTCATTCTGAACCCCTGCCCTGGGCAGGGACACCTTCCACTATCCCAGGTTGCTCCAAGCCCCATCCACCCTTGCCTTGAACACTTCCAGGGATGCGGCAGCCACAGCTTCTCTGGGCAACCTGTGCCAGGGGCTCACCACCCTCACAGGGAGGAATTTCATTCCAATATCCAATCTGACCCTACCCTCTGTCACTTTGAAGCCATTGCCCCTTGTTCCGTCACTCCATGCCCTTGTAAGAAGTCCCTCCCTGTCTCTCCTGTAGCCCCTTTAGGTGATGGTTCCTCTTTGTACTGTGGAGTATCCCATCTCCTTTTTGCCAGGGTCTGTGTGTGCAGAGGCCACCACCCTTGTGTCCTACCTGCCTGTGACAAGTGCTGTTACAGTACCCATGTCACCATTATAATTTCATCATGGCACTGCTAATGGTATCAGGCCACCAGGGTTATTTAAAATGTCACAATATTAATCATATTTAAATAAAAATAATTATCCTTAAGTTGAAGACTCAAGACTAGTCATACGTCCTTCATCTCCTTCATCATGCAAAATGTCCCATCCTGGTTGTGGTCAGTTTACATCAGTTTTGGGGTTTTTTGTGACTTAACTGTAATTTGGGGTACTCATTTTCTTGATGAGCTAAGTCATATTTCTCCTTAAAATAAACCATTATTTTAGTGTTTTTAATTATTGGGGTGTGGTGTTTCTAATTGCTGAGTTTTCTCCCCTCAGTAGACCTGTTGTATCTCCTTTTATGCACTCCACTGCTTAAAGTCTGCCCAGTTGACCTTTGGGCTGCTCTCCAGTTGGCTCCAATACCAATGTTTTTCTTAACAGATGGATTTATTATCACTCAAGTAAAAATTATTACAGCATTTGTCTTATGCTTGTTGCATGCATTGATCTGAAAATGCAAAAGAAATTATTTTTCAAAATGCCTTTTGGATCTCACAAGCTGTCTTGTAGATTTGTAGCAGAAGAAATGTTTTTCCTTTTTGTTTTTCCTTTTTTTTTTTCCAGCTGCACAAATTGATTTTTTCAATTAAAGAGAACAAATGTTCTTACTGCCATGTGGACAGTGCTCGAAGAGAGTAAATGGGAGCAGGTCAACCTAATTTTAGCTACAGTTTGGGCACTTTCCATGATAAAACACCTTTGAAAAATGAATGGAAAATTCAATGGGTTTGAATTCCTTTGAATAGCTTCATTTGGGAAAATGCAAGTATGACTGCCTCTTTTGAAGATGAATGTTTTTATCTTCTCAGTTAAGGAAAACTGCTTTCTAGAAACTCCTTTATGCAATAAAATTTATTTTTATGGGGGCACTGGAATGATGCTGGTTATATGCAATCCTGGTTGTTTAACCTTTTGCATCCCCTTGCTTTTGGAGCAACGCCTGCCTATGGTTTCAAACCATAAATTGCCTTTAGCACCAGCAGCTCTCACCTTCTCATACTCCCACAAAGGAGCGACGCACTTTGGGATATTATTCTCTGCAGTTGTAATTAAAAATGGACTCCGGCTGGCAGAATAAACTAAAATAAAACTACAACGCCCCTATTTCAAAATTAACCATTACTCACCAAAAGCACATCAAACCCACTTAGCGGACATCCGTTAATCCCGCCGTGAGCCGGTTCAGGCTTTAATGCACACTGTTTTACACGTTAAGGGGTTTGAAGTCGCGGGCCAGCGCTGACCTTTCGCATCTGCTCCTCTCGCAGTAGGAATCTCCGCTCGCCGCTCCCCGTCAGGGCGGATTAGCGTGACGAAGTGCAGCTCTTCTGCTGGCTGCAATTTCGGGTTTTGATCAGAATTATTTCTTTCACAAACAATCACGTTTGGCTAAAACGTTACATCTGCTCTGAAAAGCCACTGGCAGGGCCGTGGTTTATCAGGGCGAGGCGTGTGGAGGTTTTTTAGCCCTCTTTTATAAAGCTACGAACCCGCTTAACGTGGGGTTTTTGGGGGAGAGCTTTCTTTCTTCCTCTTCCCCTTGCCTTTTATTCCTTTAGTTTTGTTTGGCTGAGGTGAAAAGTCATTTTGGACAAACATGAAGCTGGTTGTGATGTGTTGGAGGGGTTTGGTGGGAACACAGTGATGAGTGGGAAGCCCTGTGCTGAGTCAGCACTGCACTGTTGGGTTTATTTATTGCTAAGGATGCTTTTCAGGAAAATGTTATTAATTCCTAGGATCAGAGGAAAAAGTCCTGATTGCATGATCTACCATGATTTTCCTCAGACTGGGATGAGAATAACAACAGACAGTTAAATGTATGTCTGTGTATGTCCAAGGTGTCCCTGGTTGAGGGAACATTTACTCTGTGTTACAATGGGTGGGTGCTTGTAGTGAGCAAAAATACTGTTAACTGTACAAGCCCAGAATGTTGGGTTTACGCACGCATCTTGTAATGCCCAACCTAACAAAAAAACCAAGAGTTGTACAAAGGGTTTCCCTTTGTGGTGTGCTCATACAAATTTCTAAAAGAAATTTGATGTTCACTGGAGGACTCAGAATTCCTATTTGCCTCCCCTCCTGAGCCTGTGTCCCCGTTTCCAGATGTACCAATGTACGAGCAGTGTGGGTTGCCCAGAGAAGCCTTTGTGTTCTGGTAAAAAAACAACCAACAAAAACCCATGGAACTTCTCAAAATATTGCTCATTGAACATACTCTGTGACTTCCAGGCAAGTGCCTGGAGCATAAGAAGGGGTCTGAAGACAGTGGATAATGTTAAGTGCAGGTTGAGTATCTGATTTGTTGGCAGTTAGGTGAGCCTTGTCCTTAATAACACAGCTTAGTGTAGCTGCTTTTATCCTTTTCTCTGTGACCTGCTCCAGCCATTCTTCCAAATAGCAGAGACAGGAGATGAAGCTCAGGTTGAGGTGACCTACAGATCTCGGAGGGAGCAGTGGGCATGGCAAACCAGGCAAGGGACCCGACTGTGCAGAGCTTGAAGGATGCCCCATCTTCTCTGGAAAGATACTTGGTCTGTCCTACTCTTTTTTCCCAAATAATCTCTTGTTTCTAGACTTGAAATGTCTTGTTTGCAAAATAACATTTGAATTTTATGGTGCATTATAAGTTAGCAGCCTGACAGTGCTGGCCCAGGTAGGTCTCCTCCTGAGTTCACTGCCCTGTGTATCATCTAAACTCTTCTACTATAAAAGGCGTCCAAACATTAAAACCTGTTCTGACAGTACAGTAGGACACCTTCAGCAGTTCAGTTGAGTGAAACGATTTCCTGACTGGATCTGCAGTAAATGGTCCTTTGTTTGCTTTATTGGAAATCTCGAGATCTTTTCAGCTTCTGGCTTGGCCAAGAGAATGATGGGAAGACCTGTCCAAATCCCTCAGATCTCCATTGTGTTTTCTCTGTTGCATGTTTGAATTGCTGAACTTGTCTTTAAAAAAAACAAACTAAACCAAAAAAGCTGACAGGATGGTGGAAGATAAAATGGTCATGAGACCAACTTTTTGTCTTAATCCATCATAAAGCAAAGCCTTTCTTATCACTCTTTGATGTGTTCTTAGGATCATAAATGGCAGAGATTTAGAGGATTATCAGAGGCAGGATATGATTGCCCTTGGATGCTCAGCAGAGAAGATCTTGGATATTAAACTGATAGTATGTGTAATCTTGGCCAAAAGACCAAGGAGAATTTTGTTTGAGCATCCCTGTGTTATCAACAGCAGGGATGGCATGTGAACTTCACTTTCATGTCTACAGAATGAAATCATTCTTTTGCATATGAGTAAAAACAAACATTGGGGAAAATAGCAGGATATTTTGTTCTGCTCCAGTCAAATCTGTTTCATCCAAAATGCAGTGTGATGGGACAATGAACTCCTCTGTTCTTCTACACCATACCTGCACTCTGTAAAAGTCAGAGGGTTGGAGAAACTTTTGGAAGTGGAGCATTCACTTAAATTAATTCTCATTTGCTCTGGTTTATGATACCTTCATGTCATGGGCTGGCACTGTGCTGTCAAGGATGATTCATTGCCCTCTGCCTTAGCAGAGGGCTCAGGTGCCTGAATTCAGAAGGTTGGAACTGGGGACTCCCTGCACCTTGTTACTGCTTTATTTTTATAGTGGTTTGTGTGATGGCTTTATTACAGTACAGCCAGGGGTTTGATTTGCTGGACCAAACATTAGCTTTAACAAGTAAAATTAGCATTGTTCTTTCAGTTGTGCAGCCAAGAGAGTTTATTATTTTAAGTGCTTGATTACTTTAGCAGGTGCTCAGTTAATGGGGACTTCACTGTGTTATTTCATGTTTTTAGGTAGGGTGCAAAAAGCTCATTTTAAGAAGTCATGTTTCTTGAAATAGCAATTTTATTTGGTGCAAACCTCCTAAGTGCAACCTTTATATTCCATTTTTTAACACAAAGCACACAAAAATGGCTTGGGAGGTAGAGAGCCACATTGAGCTTTTGACGTGGCTGGAGGGTTTCTTCCATGTTCTAGTTCAGTCCTGAAACCTGGGATTATTTCCCTCTTTTTTTCTGGAAAATGTGATTTAGAGATCTACAATTTTTAATAAATAAAATAATATTTATTAATCTATGTTTATAAGTGCTGAGGGACTGGGGAAAAAAAGGAAAAATAAAAGCAGTTATTTTGAATATTTCGATATGAAATGATGCATCATAAATACCACATGACCTAATTCCAGGTTTGGTCGGGATTTAGGGTATCTTCTTATTTTGCAGAAGTTGTTATGAGCAACTATAACTATATTTATCTACCTATAAACAAATGAGTGTATTTTGTAATATGGTTGTATTGACATTGAAACTTTTATCACTTCCAGAAAGTTTTTATGCTGCCTTAAGACATCTCCATGTTCTCTCACTTCTACTCCATCAAGTCTATAAATCTTTCTGGTGGAACAGGTGATTAATTTTGGTGTGAAGTCTGTTCGTTGAATCACCAAGAATATTATCTGTGGTCTGTTCATGAAAGCCAGGTGCAATCGCTTATCATAATAAAGAGGAGAATAGGAATAAAGATCCTCAGCATGGAGGCTGCTGGAAAAGTCAAGATGTGATAAAGAAGGTAACACATGTAACATTTTATGTTTTATTATTACCAATAAGAGAAAGAAGGCCTAAATTCAGCCTTTATATCAGTTAAAATCCTGATATAAACAGGCTCAGAAAAGATCGGGTTGAGGTTTGTTGTACAGATTGTACACAAGAGTTTTTTACATACTTAAATGAGCTTGAGAGGAAGAAGAGGGCAAAGCAAGGAGCAGGATTTAAGTGCAGCTCAGTGCTCTCTACCTTCCTCAAAGTCCCTTTCCTTGCACTGATCCCTCTCCATCGACCTTAGCAAAATACTTGAATTTGCTTTTCAAACCGGTTGAAACTCAGATGGGGCAAATGACACTTTCATCTGCTTTGTGACTATTAGTGGTTTTAAGATGAAAGAGGGTAGATTTAGATTGGATATTAGGAAGAAATTCTTGCCTGTAAGGGTGGTGAGGCACTGGCACAGGTTGCCCAGGAAAGCTATGAATCCCTGGAAGTGTTCAAGACCGTGTTGGATGGGGCTTAGAGCAACCTGGGATAGTGGAAGATGGTCCTGTCTGTGGCAGGAGATTAGAACAAGATGGTCTTTAAAGTGCCTTCCAACGCAAACCATTCTGTCATTCTGATTCTGTGATGTCATAGCTCAGGTCATGGCTGAGCTGGGAAGATGAAGCCTTAAACTCCAATCCCTTTGGAGAGCTGCGTCTCAAGCATTGTCAAAACTGTGTTGTGTCTAGTGCTGCACTGGGTCTAGAGGGTGCTGAGTGAGTGCAAACTTCCCTTTGCCACAAGTGGCGTGGGCTCTTCCTGGGACAGCATTCCTGAAATTGCCTTCTGTCATCTGCGGCTCCTGACATTGTACCGGTACCTGTGTGAGAAACGTCCCCATCGAGGCAAGGCTGTGCCTCCCAGCTCCACTCCTCTCTGCCTCCATTTATTCTTCACGTTCTTCAAATTGGTAAATCATATGACAATAAACAGAAATACCCTCAGTGAAGAGAGAAGGGGAAACTGTTGTTTATCTGGTCAGGTGGTTTAGATTAGCAGTGATGCTGGTCTGTATTATGTTACCTTAAATCATAGTGTCCCAACAGGACATAAATTATGAAGATTGTTACAGTATGTTTCATCCAATGTAAGATCAACAAATTGGAATAATTTTTTTAATAGGAAAATCAGTGCTTTGGCAAGGTTATTGTTGAAGAATTTAATTTAACTTGAGCTTTGCTTGCATTATTTCTTAATATATAAAAACTATTTGCATAATGTACGAAGTATAAACATTTTTAGAATCAAAGGCAAGAATGCCTTTTCCAAGATTACATAGAGTGGCAAACTACTTAGAATAGATCAGTGTTTGTGCTTTTGCTGTCAAAAATGTTTGATATAGAGCTGGCAAGCTGGTTTCTTCACTGACATAATTGTAAACAAGTGTTGGGAGACAGAAACAGCATTCTTTGGAGAACATGGTGTAAAAGGTTTGCACGTTCTCCACTGCACATCTAACATGGAGAGCAGTGTTTACAGCTGCAATAGGAGTGTAAATAGGTAACTTTTTTTAGAGTGTAAAGCAGCATTGCACTTTTGTGTAAATGATGTATGCAGATAAGTATGGGGGGTGTGAGTGATCAGCTCCAGATTTTTAGAGAATATTGTAAGCACAGAAGAGCATTGACAATTCAATTGGAAATTGGAGTTGTGGGGGTTTTTACCGTTTCAGATACTGCTATGAAGACAGAAATGGCTTCTCAGTCCATGCCCGTGTGTCTGTAGTATTATTTTTCCATCCTTTCCCCTCATAAGTATCCTTATCCTTCAGAGTTAAAAGCACTGTTTTCCCTAGTCACAAGTGGTGCTGGGGTTGCCTCCGTTCACAATATTTTGCTGCTCCAGCTATTAAAGAGGAGAAAACAAAATTTCTGCCAGTGGTTCATCAGGTGTTGTTCACCTTCAGACCCTGCTGGCTGCCCATGCCAGGATGGGATGGGATGAAGGGAGTAGGGAATTGTAGGCACAATGCCTGATCTGCCTTGTCCATGACTTGAAGCCTCAGCAGAGAGATGGGGCACATGAGTAACCTGAGTTTAGCTCTATTTTGGTGCATGGTTATTTGCATTGTTAATTACTGCCCTGCCGTTCGTGGATTGATGTTAAAAAGGGGGAGTGCAATGAGAAGATATTCACCTGATTTATGTTGTGTTATGAATCCAGACATGGGCAAAAAGAAAGGAGGAAAATATCTAATGCCATGTGGATCCAGTGTCCCTGAGGATGTTTCAGGCAGATTGATGATGCCAACAGGGAAGAATCCCAAAATGGGCACATGGTTTTGGGAATGAATACCTGTCTTTCTGTGCTGACATCACCTTCCTAAATACTAGTCAGATTCCTCTTTTTTTGTGTTTTAACTATGTTGTCATTTTCAGATAAAGAGTGTAGCTTTGTGTCATGATTTATGCATATTTATATGATAAAAGTATTTAGTGATGGAATAAGTAGAATCAAAATAAACTCCCAATTTTTTCCTGAGAGTACAACAGAAAATGTCATGACAGCCCTTGTGACTAGCAGCTGATCCTGACTTACAATAGCTTGACGTTAAAGAGCTTTTTCCTTTTATCTGCTGGCTTGTAGCTCACTGTTAGGTAGTAATGTCAGCTGGATATGTGAAAGCTTCTGGAGTTTGGGAGTGAACCTTAATGATTTGATTTTATTGTTACAAGTGTCAAACTGCTAAGGAGAATACGTGCTGTACCCTGGTTACTTTTTACTCGGGTGAGTGGAGAGCCAATGTGTGAGGTGTAGTCATCTCCTGTATGACAGTGTCACTGTAACCTGAGTAATTTATTAATTTCCCACTGATAAATGGTACAGATGCAGCCTGGGTGGCGGGGGAAGGGAAGACAGGTAGCCCTCGCACTGCAGAAGGTCAGGGTTAATGCTACCTCCAGCGTTATAATGACAGATGGGAGGCAGAAACCTTAATGTACTTGTGATTAGCACATGCTTTCCTTGGCTGGGCGTCCAGAGGATTTAAGAAGCCGGAGTGCACACTTCATTTTAAAACAAACAAATAAAAAGTGTGCATGGTTATATTGTTGACCCTTTCAGCTGTTTTTCTTAAATATCTCCACTTTCAAGTCAAGTACTGTCAGCTGCTTTCTTCTGGAGATGCACGGGGGTGATCCATCACGGGGGACTTGCGGTGGGTGATGTATGAGCACGACACAACGACCTGTGGGTCTTTCATGTATAACTCATCAAGATAATGTTGGCAAGCATTGTACAAAAGCAGCATGTTTAAAAAGTATTAAGATGAATGGATTCCTTGCTTAACAAGTGTGAAAGGAAGAATAATAGCAGATTAGCTCCGGGATCGCGCAGTTCTCCTGGAGCTGTGCGGCGCTGTGTGGAGCAGAGGGGCGGATGGAATTTCATCTTTCCTCCCACTTCTGACAGCAAAGTGTCTGGCCCTGGTTTTCCCGTTCTCAGGTAACAAAAGTAACATTAAATCATATTTTGTGATAGTAGATTATATCAGTTTCAAGAGCATCTTGGCCAGTCACAAAACATTATGAGATAGCTGAATTCTTTTTAAGTTTACCTTGGGGTTTTTTCACTTTTTTAGGTTAACTTGTTCTAAGAGTAGCCCTGATTTTTATCTCGTGGAGACGTAGTAGGGCTGCTGATATTTAACAGACATTTTAGATGTGGTGTTACGGCTGAAACACTATTAGTTTTTAGTTCGTTCTTTCATGATCTTAAAAGACATGAAGGGAAGAGAGGGAAGAGATGTACCAGCGCACCCAAGGCATCTTGTCCTTGCAGGATTGCGTCACTCCTTACTTATACTGCTCTTCATGGTTTGTTGCAGGGACTCTGCACTCTGCCACCTCTTGGGTCGCATCATCTACTTGTGTGGAGTTCCCTGTATGTCTGGATACTATTTTAGCCCAAATGTCCTAAAAGGGTTAGGTTGAAAATGTGTCTAATATGCCTATTACTGAAAAACCAGAATACTTCGTAATACTTACTACATCAAAGTCTCTTTTAATACTCTTTATGGCTTCTAGAAAATGCACAAAACCTTTCTTTCTCCCGTCTTTTTATTTTTGAAGGGAAAATCAGAAAAAGTTCTCGTTAGGGGCCAAGGGACTGCAGATTCCTGTTATTAATAGAGTGAAAGTCAAGACTGTGTTGGGTCTCACTGGCATCAGTGAAGTGCTTGTCCCACTTTCATCAAAAAATGTGTGATGGTCTGGTAAACTCTGCCCACCACTGCAGTCTTGACAATGATCTTGCACTGCAGACTGCATAATAATTTTCATTATTTTTAATTAAAGTTGAAGAAGTGCAGACTCCTGCTCAAATTAAGGTTGGTTGTGTTGCCGGAATGCGGTAATTACTTTAATTGATCACAAGATAGTTTCCTTGATCACCAATTAGACCAAATTACCGATCAAGTTTCAAGACGTGAAGAAATGTCCAAACTGATTTTGTGTAATAGTGTTTTCATATCTAACCAAACCTAAATATCTTTTCCTTCCAGAGCCAGTTGTATTTTCCCAAAGAAAGGTTAAGGCTCTACAAATATAAAGGTGATTCATAAACAATAGCGTTCCAATTCATTTAATTAGCAAAGGAAGTATTTAAGACCTTAATGGAAGTTGTGTTGGTGAAATTGCTCACTAGAACCGTAGCTCATTTTCTTAGTGAGAGATATACATTTTGTGTGTAATTAAAATAAACTAAAATGCAGTGAGTAAGTTGCTGTGGGTAATGTGCAATGAGGGAGAACGTCTCCGAGCAGAGCAGGGCATGCATGAAGGCGGGCAGGCTTCGTCCTTCTCTGTGACACTGGATTGCCCTGGTTGCGACAGGCTGTGGGCAGCTGGAGCAACAAGCAGCAGGATGTGTCCTGGGGAGAGTCCTCTGTGCTGGAATTTATTCCTTTTCATGAGTTGGACAGCCTCAAGTTGAGCAGCCTTCAATAGGATGAGCAGTTTTATGACCGATGTCCATTTTATCCAGCTGGAGACTGCTCTCTGCGGGGAAGAGGTAGTGGGATGGCATGTTGGTGCACTGACTGGGGGGATTTGGTGGTCTACTGATGAGGAGGATTTGTCATCTGAAGTGTGGAGGAAGGTCTGCAGAGCAAATTGATTTTTTAGAGTAATTTGCTTGTGTAATTCTCTCTGTGTGCTTTCGTTGGAGCGATGATTATTGTCTCACCATTAGTGACTGTGTTTGCAGTGTGATCTGGGTTTGTACATGGGTGGGTGAGTTCCTGGGATGAACAGACAGACACCAGCAGAGCATACACAAACCTGCTGGAGGGTTTTATAAATTTATTCTTATTTTTTCCCTTGCTATTTGTTTCTATAAAGGCAATTTGATTGCAGACACATCACCATTTTAAACTTCTGGGGACATTTCTGTGTATAGATTGCTGTGTTGGAAATAGCATTCTTATTAAGCCCATGGACACTCTAAAGACATTTAAATCAACACTATTAATAGAGAAGTTTTCCAAATCATTGCTAACATCTGATGCACAACTTGCAGCTTTCTACTTCAAAGCGCGCTGCTGAAACATGGGCAAATTTTTAAAAGTAATTGTTCACTCAGAGTAAAACTAAACCGAGCGAGAGCTTCAAGGGAAGTTAGATTCTTCTGAATTTTGGAATGCTCTTGGGTCAAAGAAAAAAAGTTTTTTAATTGCTGACAGTTTGGTGATTTCCAAATGACAAACCTCATTGGAATGATTTTCTCTGATTATAACATTTGCATTCATTTGACTGGCAAAGCAACCAACAAAGTCATTCTTCATCCAGGCACCAATTCTTTTTTTTCCTTAAAGGTTTTTGCAATTTGTGAGAGGGAAAAAGACTTGAAACTATTATCAACCATTATATGTTATTCATTGACCACATGTTTGTTTGAAATGGCCATCGCCTGGTGGAATGCGGGCTATATATATTCTCTTCCATAAATTAGCACTAAAAACCTACCTAAATCAGGTATGGTTTTGTGGAGCTTGTTGTATTATAATGTGAACCAGACTGTAATGTGGATGTTCCTCCAGCTTTGCATGTTAATTCAGGTCCTAAACCTGATGGATAGGGCTTGGTATGAACAAAGCCTGCTGCTGAGAGGCGTGCTGCTCATGTTCCCAGGCCCTTCAGGCCCCACTACGTAATTACAGTCTTGATTTGCATGGACATTCTAATTTTCTTTATAATGCAGTGATTTCCTCCTAAGTATTTTGGCAAGGGCCTGCTATTATTTTCCTTTTGAGCCTATGATAAAACCTGTGTCCTGGGGGGAGCATGTAGGGACAGAGGATTCGAAAACCTATTTTAACTCGTTTAAAGGGAAAATATGTCTCATAAAGCAGAGGGGCAGACCCACCCGCTGCCTGTTTCTCCCAAGTAAAATAAATAGCAAAGTGGTTAAATGGAGGGATGTGTTTCTGGAAGCAGTGTTGGCCATACTCTGGCATGGTGCTTAATGAGAAATGGCATGTTTCTAAGATGCAGTAGGGGATGGGGGACTTGGGATGGATATTTAAAATCCCTGCTGATGCCGGAGGTAAAATCACTGCTGTCATGCGATAGCTTAGAGTACTGGGCTAAGTCACATTGACCAGAGTGATTTACCAGGGTCTGCAGGGGATCATTTCAGTTGTATTGGGAAACGCACCAGTGGCATGAGAAGTTCAAATGCCTCATTAGCGCACACAAACCCAAGGTGCAGCCATCGGGGGCATCTTGAGGAGATTTTGAGATTTTGGAGTGAATCTTGCCAATCCTGGCAGGTGGAGGAGTATTTTCCTCTTTGCTCTCTCTTTCCCTAGGCTTTTGGATTTATGACACGTGTTGCTCTGCAAGCAGAGAAGATGAATCACCACCCGGAATGGTTTAATGTCTACAGCAAGGTAACGTGTTCACCAGCCCTAGTTACTCACACAGCAGTGGAGTTAAGGAGACCAAACCACTGGCCCATTCTCTGTGCCTTTATTTGTAGCTTGTCTACAAGATAAGGGAATGGGAAGTGTCTCTATAAAGAGATTTGAGATTTTAAAGAGATGTTCAGATTTGCAGTGATGAGGAATCAAGAATGAAGCTCTTTGCGCTTGCTGCCAGCTGTATGGTTGCGGCCTATGGCTTCACCCCTCTGGCTGAGATCTAAAAACAAAACAGAAGCCTTTAAACTCTCGTTTAGCCAACCTGAATAAATTACTGTTTTGAAACTACTCACCAGCTCTCATTCCTTTCTGTGCAGCAGGTCAGGAACTCAGTGGTGTAGGGTAGCAGACTGTTGGTACCTAAATGGGAGCCTGGCAGCCTCAATTTAGATTTGATTTTTTAAAAATTGTAGGCTCCTATGTCTCAACATCGCAGCCTATAAAATTTGTTTATAATATTACCTAACTGATGGTGGTCTTGTATTTACAAGGGTTACAAGGATTACTGCAACCCTTGAATGAAAGGTGCTGTGTGAAGGGTGAAATTATTTCTCTCCCTTCAGTTTTATTTTCTAATACTTCTCATTGCATTGTATCACATTGTTTGTTGTAGTATTTAGTGAATATATGGAAGTCTCACTAAAAATATACCAAAAGAAAGGACATGTGGACAAGCAGCCTGTAGCTCAGACCCCCAGAGCAGGGCATCCCACCTCTCCCTGCAACTGAGGCTCCCAGCAGAGACTCTTCCTCATCAGCCCTTCAGGTCTCCCTGTTTAAGGGACATTAAATGATCACTGGAAAAAATCCTGATCACCCACTCTTCCTGATTTTCTTGGATTTCCAGAATATTCAGAATTTGTCTTTTTTTATCCTTTTGTGTCTTCCCAAAAATCTGAGTCAAAGGCAAGACAAAATAATGCCCAGCTTGTCATCTGACTCAGTCTAAAACGACCTGTGAGGCAGCTTTTTTTTTTTTTATTATTTTTAAACTAATCTGCAACAAGCTTAAGAATTTTTTCACCTTTGGGATGCTGGTTTTTAACAAAATGTGAGCCTCTGACCCAGCTCTTGGCAGCTTGGTCACTGGCCCAGGTTCTTCATGAAACTGATCCATGGAATTTAAATGTAAAGAGTGAGTGATTTAATCAGACACCTCTTCTTGGATGAAACCCAAGAATGCAAAGCCTGTGTTATTCTGCGAAGGGGCTCATTTTGGTGAGATTCCAGGCTCTGTAAAGCCTCCTCACCTACAGCGTCTTCTGGTTTTCATGAGCAGGGAGGGTCCAGCTTGGTGCTTGCCAGGAGCACCAAGTAAAACCAGCTCACTATGGAGACACACAGCGTTCCCAATGAACTGTTCAGCCTATATGTCAGAGATCAAAATGCCTTTGTAACCTCTTTCTTTTCCTTTGTGACAGGTTCAGATAACTCTGATTTCCCACGACTGCGGTGGGCTGACCAAGAGAGATGTGAAGCTGGCTCAGTTTATTGACAAAGCTGCTGCCTCGGTTTAACCAGGTTGTAAACAGCTTTAATACAGTGTCCACCAATATTTTATGTTTAAATGGGATCCCTCTTTCCTTGTAATCCTGATTTCAAAAACCCCTAGAGACAAGGTATTTTGTAAAAGGAGTGGCTGAGCTTTTCTGACCTTCAAGACCTTTGTCTTGAGACCCCTCTGGATGCCTGTGCTTGTCCTTTCCCATTGCTGGCTCTGCAGGAGGATGTAGCGCATAAGCCAGCAATAAATAAGTTTTGAACAATCCTTTTTTGGAAACTAAACTGAGCTAGAATAAAACCAGGAGCCCATCCATGTGTGTTGATGTCCCCAAGCCCACAGGAACGGGTGGCAGCTGCCATGTGAGCTTCACCCATGCCTGGCCACTTCCCTCCTATAGATCTGCACTTCAAACAGTGTAAGAGCAGCCTGGCCAGGTCCGTCCCCTCTGGCTTGGTACCACCATCTCTGCCAGTGACCAGTGACAAGTGCAAGGGACACTGGGGAGAGCAGTGCAAGCTGCTGCTGATGTGTCCTTGGAGCTGCAGCTCAACTGGCAAGAACAGCTGTATCCAGTGTTGCTGCTTGAGAGCCTTTCCCCGTCTGACGGTATAGAATCACACAACCACAGACTGGTTTGGGTTGGAAGGAACCTTAAACCTCATCTCGTTTCAACCCCCTGCTGTGGGCAGGGTCACCTTCCACTAGACCAGTTTGCTGCTAGCCCCATCCAGCCTGTCTTGGACACTCCCAGGTGCAGGACTGGATCTTGCAGTTGCTGAAAACTTTAGCTCTGGTACCGCAGATACAAAAAAGTCCCGGCAAGCTCCCAGCACCCACACCATTAAATGAAGCACACACTTAAGTACTTGGCCAGGTCATTGCTCAGCACCCGGCAGGATTGAGCCACTATTGGTGTTGTAGTGCTCCAGTACCTGCTGGATTAGGCGGGAGGTGGCTTGGCCAAGTGCCCAGAGCGCTGGCCAGAGCTGCGGCGGTGAAGGAAGCGGCATTAGCAGGATTCTTGCTAAGCTGGGCTTGACTGAAGCTATGCTCACCCATTTTTTTTCGTAGCTACAATTACTCATTGCAAACGTTGTTGCAGGAGTTGCAGATCCCACTGACAACGTTTAAAACAATTTCTTCCGGGGTTTGAATGTCTTTGTTTTTATCCTATGATCCTCCCTGAGACAGATTTCCAGTGCCGGCAGGGAGATTTCATCCTGCTTGAAGCTTGCAGGAGGGCCTCTCGCCCTGCAGTCCCCCTGCCGAGTGTCCCCAGCGTGCTCTGTCATGCCCTGCGAGCAGCTCCGGGTGCGGCGCTCCCTGGAGATTGACACCTCCGAAATGCCGGAGTGCATTGCTCAGATGACACCGGCGGCACAGCCACCAGCTACCGAGAAGTGAGATGCACGAGTGCCAAAATCTATATCGGGGGTACACGTGAGGTGTGTGGTCTTTCAGATATTTTGGGATGCAAAATGCCACGAGCTGCCACCCAAGTGACTGTGTCGATAAACTGAGAAAGATATTTTTTGTAAATCCTTAGCAAACACACCATCATGTGCTAATTGGTCACACACAGGAAGCAAGATGTTGGGATTTATTGTCAGTAACCCTTCTTGGGATATCAAGTTAATACCTAAAAAGACCCGAATTCAGACTACGTGCTCAGCTGTTGTTTTCTTACAAGTGCCTTTCCCCAGTGAAGTGGAGGATTTCCCTGATACGGTTTAAAAATGGTCACTGTTGTGAAGAGCGACTAAAACTCAAACAACCAGGCTGTGATGTCTCCTGTTACTGGTAGGGAAGTGAAACGAGCTTCACCCAAAGTTTTGATAACATCTCTAATGAACTGTGAAAAGCCTATTGTTCAGAATTTATGTATAACGCATGGGCTTTGAATAAAACCAATAAAATCAAATTCTTCCTTTGTAATTTGTTTTTTTATTATTGTACATATGTGACAAAGCTGTTTAGTTTGAAGATAAATTTAAGATAAATAATATTTAGTTACTGGGAGGTCTTTGGTTTAGAATATACATACTCTGAGGAAAAAAAATCCCCATCAACTTCATAATTCAGCTCAGAGAGCTGCACTGTCTGGCTATGGCACAAAGCTGTGCTGGGGGTGTTGAGAATTCTGACCAGCAAAGAGGCAAAAATACTCAGGAATGAGAAGGACAGCTTTGAAATGCTTCAAGTTTTATGGTCGGTGCTTGTGTAGCTGTAATTTTAGCCATAATTTAGTAATTTCTTGATAACTTCTAGGGCATCCCACAGACCTGTAAGCAAGGTGAGCATTGCTGTGAAATGTAAATAATAATATAAAAGTAGGACATGGGGAAGGGATGCTCAGTCTCCCTGAGCTGGAACTTCACAGAAAACTTGGACAGCAAGAATTTACTGGTAGGTGTTGGTTTGGGGCCAGGAAACTCAGCCTGAGGCTCCTCTCGAGGAGAGCATAATTTGCTCTGCTCTGAGCAAAAGTAGCCAGTGTACACGGTTTGGGCCTTTCCCAGGTGGTGGCATCGCTGGAGCTGTGCTGCTCTGTGAAGATCGGGCTCAAGCAGCTGCCCAAAATGCAGCTTCCTCTGCTGTGCTGGCTTCTCCTCCAGGGCAGCTTGGTACCTGCTCCCCAAGAGCCCACAAAGTTGCTGCTCCTGCAATCACCTTTCCCTGTTTGCTGCCAGGTTCAGATCACCAGCCACCAGGTTAAATATTCCCCTGGAGTGTTTGGGGGTTTTTTGCTTTAGGGCTGATTGTGGCTTGAAATATTTGGATAATCCGTCAGAAACAGCCTTGCAGGCAAGCCCCCTGTGCTGAGACTGATATAACTGTGTCCCTCCCACCAACCTTGACCATGGTGTATGGGAAACACTGTCCCTGGGAGACCCTCCAGTGGTGCTCTGTGGCCACAGGAAATTAAAAAGCAAAAACTTGAGGCTGAGAGAGCAGAATAGGAAAGATGCCTGCAGTGTGCTGTGTGTTGGGATCACTGCTCAGCTGTAGATCCTGCTCGGCTGTAGATCAGACCTTCACAGCACCAGCTCTGAAACAGGGCCAGAGAATAATCCTTTTCTTTCCCCATAGTGGGAGCTCAGGTCTAGTAAACTGCAAAAATCATATTGAAATGAGAGGCAGTGGCATCAGATGTGCTGTGGGGCTCTGGGAATGAGGTCCCACAGCTCTGCAGGAACATGTTAGAAAGCAAAAGTCTATCTCAGTTTGTGAGTTACGGCTCAGTCTGGATGCAGCAGCATTCCTCCTGCCCTTCCTCCTCCTCCTGGCTGCCCTGACTGATGCTGGAGTGGCTGAAGAAGAGGTGGGTTTTCTGTTAATTAACCTCTCTCACCTTGGACGGTTTGGACATGAGAAGGCTGACGAGGAGATGTCCTCACCCAGCTGCCTCTCCAGGCTGGAAGGATAGATTGATGTGGTTACTTTGCACATGTCCATGTGCAGGGTGGGGCTGGAGGGATCACAGCATCCCTTGGGACACGTCCAGGCTGCTGTGCTGGTCTTTGCTGCCTCTTCATTGGCCTTGCCTGGAGCCTTGGGGGTTCAGCAGAGTGAAACCACAGGATGGATCCCACTGGAATTTTTGGTTGCTTTATGTGCACCAGATGGCTCAGCCCAAGGTCAGGAGTGCTTGCAGCATCCGCGGGTTTGGATGATGAGTACAATTCCTGGGTTTTCCCAGTCCCTGCTCCAGCACTGCCTTTGTGCTGACTTGTAGCCTGCCAGGTTCTCAGCCCCACTCTGCCTTTCTCTCTTCTGAGGGGCTTTTCAGTCCTGCAGAAAACAACTTTGAAAGCTTTGCACTTTCCACAGCTTCTTGTAGGTGTGTGCATCTCCTCTGGCCCTTTCAGCCTCAGGTTAATGAGGGGATTGTCAATTAAATGAAGTTAATGAGTTCTTCTGCATGAGCTAGTTTCAAGTTTTCACCACTGTTTGCTCCAAGAAACAAATATTTGTGGCTTGCTCAAAGATACACCTCGGGAAACCTGTGTGTGTCCTGGAACAAGTGCTCACAGAGTGTCCAGACTCGCAGCACAGAGCTGCTGACTAACTGAAATAAATTGGCAATTGTAAATGCTCTTTCTCTTAAAGATCCAAGGCAAGGAGCAATCATGGGTGTGAGCTATCCCACTGGCATGTTTACATAAAAGCTGAAGGTCTGTCACAGAGCTGGATTCTTTGGTGAGGAACTGGCAACTCGTTTGCAAGCGAACTCTGGAAACAGCCCAGGAATGGCTGCCAGAGGTTCTCTGGTCAGAGTTAGCCAGTCCACATGGACTGCAGGGATGCTGGAGCCCTGGGAAGGGTCCCAGTGAGAGCAAAGGTCTGTGCTTGGGCTCCTGCTCTGCTTCCAGACATGATGGGTGCACAAAGAAGGGAGGATGATCCCCTAAAGCTCAAAGACACAGCCCTTCATGGGAGTGCTTGGCAGTTTTTGCTGTTAGCCAGGTGGCAGGATGGTGGGATGCTCTCCATCTCACTGCTGGCTGCTCCCACCTTGGCATGGAGGCAGGCTGTTCCCCTGGGATGCCAGGAGGGATGATACCCATGTCCACACAGCATCACACTGGCTGATTTCCTCCTCCTGGTTAGAGCAGGTTATGTGCCTAAACTGCTCAGCAATGCAAACCCAGTAGATTAAGAATAATCAGCCTGTGCTAATGCCAGAATTTTGTTCATCCAGGAATTTTCCCCAGCATTTGCCTGTGTGGTTTCTTCTTCTGGAAGTGACCTCAGAAGGTGGTGACATCAAACAGCAAGTTCCACTCTCCCAGCCATACCAAGAGTCACTTGGGGGAAGGTAAGAAGCACCCAGCTGTTTCATGGAGCCATTGTGGAAGTGGCACATGGAGCATCCAGATCCTTCCTAGGATGGATGAGTTGTGCCCAATTTTCTTACTAGATCCTTACAGCATCTACTTGAGGCTGTTGCAAGGTGTGTTCCCATGTGCTATGGCCTGGAGGGGATGGATGGAGGGGATGAGGGTCTGGCCCCTTTGGGCACTTGGGGTGGCTGCCAGTTCACTGTCCTCCCCCGTGCCATTGCCTGCACTGGCCCAGAGTCTGTATGAAATGCATTTCAGCTTCAGACCCCCTCACCTCTTTGATACTTACCATTCTTAAAATGCAATTGTTTGGTCCTTTGCTAGGCAGCCCTTTCCCCCTTGTGGTTTTGGCTCAGCTGGCTTAAGCACCCTTTTAATACTCAATTTTCACATTGAAAAATCCCTCTTGGTCACACTCCTCGATTTCCTTGTCTTACAAAAGCCAGCTACTGTATGCAAACCTCTGAGCCTTAATTATATATCCCAGTAATATATAGCCAGGCCTGGCTAATGTCAAGAAACCCAGCCACGAGCATTGGAGGTTTCTGAGAGCTCTGGCTGCAGGACCAGGCTCCCTGCAGGGAAGCGAGCGGCACGTGCCGGGCTCCAAGGGGCCAGTGGGGTGCATGATGTGTGGACAGGTGGGCAGGACCCCCCCACAGTGGGCAGTGACCCGTGATGATGACTGTGGCAGAGTGAGCTGCCTCACACTTGAAATGGTCCCTGTGAGCAGAGAGATGTTGTTTGGGACATTCAATATGAAAGTGCTGGCTCGCTGTACAGGGTCTGGCAGCCACAGGCAGCTGTCTGGGCTCATCTCCCTCTCTCCAGGTCACAGATCTTTCTTGCTGTTTACACCAATGAACTTTTGCTGAAGCTGTACACAAGTCCCATCCCCTGCTGAGAGAGCGGCTGCAACTTCTTACAGCCTACTGCACCCTGGGTTGCTTCAAAATCAGCGTCACCAGCAGGTCGAGGGAGGAGACTCTCTCCTCTACTCCACTCTCGTGACACCTCACCTGCAGCACTGTGACCAGTGTTGGGGTGCTCAGCACAGGAAAGATCTGGACCTGATGGAACAGGTTCAGGGGAAGCCATGAAGGTGCTCAGAGGGATGGAGCAGCTCTGCTCTGGAGACAGGCTGGGAGAGTTGGGGCTATTCAGCCTGGAGAAGAGAAGGCCTGAGAGGCCTGTCCAGTGCCTAAAGGGGCTACAAAAGAGCTGGAGGGGGACTTTGGACAAGGGCCTGAAGTGACTGGACAAGGACGAATGGCTTCACACTGGCAGGTTTAGACTAGATATTAGGAAGGAATTCTTCACTCTGAGGGTGATGAGACACTGGTACAGTTTTCCCAGAAAATTTGTGGCTGCCCCAGAAGTGTTCAATGCCAGGTGGGATGGGGCTCTAAACAACCTAATCTAGTGGGTGGCATTTCTGCCCATGGCAGGGGCTGAAACGAGATGGTCTTTAAGGTCCCTTCCAATCCAAACCATTCTGGGATTCAATGATCTCAGATCATCCTCCTCATTGCCTTTGCCCCGTGTGTCTCACCGGTGGACAGCACTGCACACGCCTACCTGGAGGGGACAAGTGAAGGTTTCCAGACCCTCTGCATACTCAAGCTCCTCAAGTACAGCAGAGGGATGAGTGTGGAGCTCTGCTCAATAGTTAAACCACAGCAGAGAGGGGGATCCAAGCCCAGGAGCCAGGTGAGGGTGTCAGGGGGCCACCTGGCCCAAGAAGGGTTGATGCTTGTATTAGATCATGAGAAAAGGTGAAAATTAATAATTCCTGATTTTTTAAGAAGCCCATGGCTTGGCCGTTGTATTCTTGCGCAGTTTCTTTTTCCCTAAAGGAGGGGAGAGTTTTTCTTTTTTTCACTGCAGTGGAGTAGACACAAAAAAACCCGCCCTATAAAACATAGGTCATGTCCTATTCTTGGTCTGTGTGTATTTTTCTCTCCAGCACACCATCTCCTACTTTGTTTTCTCCTGACGACTCTGGAGGTTTATTTTTCAGCAAGGAGCTTATGTGGGCAATGAATGCTCAGCCAGAATTTCTGCCTGTAATTAATTGGCTGGGTAGCCCACCAGAAGTGGGATGTTTATGGGCACAGGGCTCTTATAATGTTCACTTCTGAGCCTTCATTCCTCTAGTTTGGATTGTAAACTTCACTTATCACCAGACTTCTATGTGTTAATTATTCTGTGTCGCTGGGAGAAGGGAGGACATGCAGAAGTGCATGAAATAGTGAATGATTTAGGCATGGGGGATTAGATGCTCCAGTTTGGGCTGACTGTCTATGAGAGAGAAAATTGATGCGTGGCAAAGTGGGGAGAAATTTAAACCAAGGTAAGTTGTGTGTTTGTTGGTGGAGCCTCACACCATGAACTTGTGGAACCCAGTGCCAGGAGATGCCTCACCTGGGGACCACGAGGAAGAAAACCTGTAGGATAAGATTTGGCACCATTCCCCCCTGAGACATTTAAAATGTTGAGGTGCTTTGAAAAAAAATCCCACTCAGCACAAATCTGCAAGTTTAAGAGCCTAAATGCCTTTGAAAATCTGGGCCATGCAGGATAAGGTTTTGATGGAAGTCAGGGAGACTTAACACCTAAGGGACTGGGACCACTGGGAAATTGCATCCTGGCTCTGGGTGAGAATGCCTAGAACTACTGCAGGAAAAAATACCAAACAGAGAAATTCTTTAGTGTCTCACAGTCCCTTCCTGTTCCAGGGATGCTATAAATATCCTGCCAAGCCCTACCATGCTGCTGTTCTCCAGCTCCAGGGGCATTTGGTACTTGGCTTTGTGTCCTGACCTGAGGAGACAAGTGCCTTGAGCTACTTGGCATCCCAAGAGACAACATCTCTTTGCCTAAAATTTGTTTAAAATGCATTCTGCTGTTTAAAATGAATTCTGCAGTGCAGGAGGCTGTTTATGCCTCTGTGTGTATTGTTATTTATTAATTGAAGCCTAAATTAGCCCTCAACAAGTTAGCAGTATTTAATGCAGAGAGCTCAAACATGCAACACATTCTTGGCACGTTTCCCTTAATTAATTAAAAACCTCTTTAAAACACTCCGCCTTCCACCTTGGAGCAATAAATTTCCACCTTGAGGAAATAATTTCCTTGTTGTATTCCATACAGAGACGTTCTGTTAGCTGCGATCCCTGTTTCAGTGTAGGCCCCACTCAGCCTTATTTCAATTTCAAAATAAACTTTCAAAATGCCAGGTTTTTCTGTTAAAAAAAAAAGGGGGGGGGGGGAAAGAAAAACTAAAAAAATCAACATTTCTGCTTTTTAAAAATATATTTGGGATTAATTCCGATGTAGTTTACTGCTTGTGTAGACTGTGAACCACAAAGCTCCTTCTTAGTAAGAGCTCACAGGATTCTGCAGCGCCTCCTGAAGCAGCCGAAGAAGCCTTGGCAGCCCCAAATGAGCTGATGGTCCTGCATGGGAGGCACTGGCCCGCCTGCAGTTGCTGGGAGAGTTTTATGGCCCCCCTGTCACCCCCAGCTCTGGGTGGCTGCTTTTCTTTGTGACCATGTGCCCCAGCCCAAACTTGCCCAATGCCATGACATAACCTGGCAAAAACGTCACCTGATTTTGGGGGCTGAATGGCTTTTGTTTCCCTGCTAGTCCTGGGCTGCGCCTGCCAGAGACCTTGGTGTGCAGGGAGGCAGGAAAGGCCTCTGCTGGCTCCTCCAGGAATTCATACCAAACTCAGTAGGTTTAGAGGTGAGAGATGATTGCAGACTCCTGTCTCTCGTCCTGACCCATCCTGCACGGCAGGAGAGGAACAGCCAGGCACTGAGGGAAGCAGAGATATTGTTCTATCTCCAGTTTATGCTCAGAACATGAGCAACCAACCCTGTCACACTGGAGCAGGTGGGCTGTGGGCAGACAGCACTGTCTGCAAATGTCAGATGTTGTTTAGTGGGGAAAGGTGTGGATGAACTGCTTTCAGTGGAGGAAAAATTTCCTTTTCTTTCCTTGCCCGCTTTTATACTAATCCAGGCTGCAGATCCTATGCACCTCCTTGGTACGTTCGTCACATGTGCAGCTAAAAGTATTCTAGTGGCACACAGAGCTTAAAGTATCATAAAGCTGGAGGAAAGCTCTTTATCAGTTTTGTTGTGCTTTGTCTGAGTTTGTTTAACTTCAAAGGGAAGTTTAAAAAGAAGCCCTTTTAGGTCATGTCAAGCCAAGACAGAATGGCATGGACTCACTTTCTGTGAGTACTCAAGGCAGGTTGTGCTCCTTCCCCACTCTTGCAGCCCAGTGATGTGACATATCCAAAATGCCACTATGGACTTGAAACACATGCTGCAGGAGAGCTCTGCACTGCTTGATAAAGGGATTTTGCAAAGCTGACTTGAAATAAAGGCAGTAAAGATGTCACTGAAATGTAAATGATTAGAGCAATGTGACTCCCTTCTTCCCCCAACTCTTCTGCTCATTCTTGCTTTTAGCAAAAGTAATTTAAAAATAATCAGTTCAGGATGACTTGGTTGAGAGCGTTCTTGCCTTTGGGCCAGAAAGTCTCTAGGTCAGTACTAGACTGAGTGGGTCAGTGGTTTGGCCCCCACACAAAGGGTGAGGGTCCCTCCAGAGCTGCAGGTCCTGCCTGCCTGGGCAGGCATTGGGGAGACCCCAGGCTACTCCCTTGGGATGAGCATCCCCATGCCATCAGCACCCAGGAGCTCCTGCCCTGCCTGGCACATCTGCCTTCTCCAAAAGTGCCTTTGGGGATGGGGATCATAGACAACTCCCTTTCCAGACAGCAGCTGGTGTGAAGCCAATGGAGGGTTCTACAGGGTGACAGCCCCAAGTGTCACCTCCTTCTTGCTGACAGCACTTTCTTCCTGTGCTTGTTCTTTCTCACAACACAAATTCACTTAAAGATTTCAGTGAGCTGCTAGATGACATCAAAAAAGAGTTTGTGCCACTCTGATATCATCATTATGGATTGGTTTTGTTTCACCATCCCATTTATTGACCTGTATTTGGCCTTCCTGGACCTCCAGGATGACACACTGAACAGTAATGGTGGAGCAGGTGACTACAAGAGAGACTCCAAGTCGCAGAACCAGAAACCCTTTAGAGATACCGAATTATTTTCTTGGAATGAATGGGTATTTTGAGTCTGTTTTCCCTGGGGAAAATGTGTCTGCTCTCAGCATGAGCAGTGCTGAGAGTCAAGGAAGGTGCCATCATATGGCACGTGCTGGAACTGGACTGGTTTCGTTCCCATCAGGAGACTAATGTCATTTTCCAGCACCATCAGTGTCAGTGTGGGATCGAGGTTCATCCCAAGTGTGATCAATGTCCTGCTGGAATATTCACTATTTTTCACCGTTGTTCACTGTGCCTGGCCCTGGTATGTCCTGGGATTCACAGAGTCCTGCATCTCCCCTGGGTCCAGAGCCCTGAGCAGGGCTCCATCCTCATGGTCTGGCTCACATGTCCCTCCCCTCAGCACACCTGGGAGAGAGGTGAGAGCTCATTCCAGGTTTATGGGGACAGTGGGGTTGGAGAACATGCTTGCTTTAAAGTTTGGGAGGTGAGGAGGACTTGCCTTTTTCTTACAGCACTAGTCCAGGCCGGTCTGGGCTTTCCCTCAGCAATGGACTTCCCTGGATCTTGTTTGGGGAGCAACTAACCCCAGGCAGCAAGTGTAAACCATGTAATAAGAAAAACCTCCCACAAATCCCCCAAATGGAGACTGCTGAGTTTTACATATCTTGGGTTAACCTTAATGTGCTACAAGCCTATGATCACAGCTTGATACCCATTGTTTAAAAAACCCACAGTCTGGCCTGGAGTCCAGAAAAAAATTCCCTGGATATCAAAAAATTCCCTTTCACCCAAAACTCCAGGTGGCTGTGGTTACTGTCAGGAGTCTCTGTGTTATTTCCTCCCTATTACTTATCAGGACTCAGGCTTCTGCAAATGTTTTGTGTGCACATGGCACACGTTGTGAAGCCATTCCTGGGTTGCCTCCTTTGATCTTCTGGGAGAAAATTATTTTGAAAGATACAAAGAAAATAAAGATATTAAAGAGTCAGGAGGCTCATCATTCCAAATACTTGGGATGTCTCCACTGCTTCTTGCCCTGCGGGGTGGATGGAGGAGTGCTTGCTAAGGGTGCAGTTCTCCATGTGCCTTAGATGTGGCCCTTCCCATTTTGCACAGCATTTGGGGATCTTTTTACCATGCTCTTCTCTCCCTGCAGGTTGCAACGTCACCACTGTGAACATACTGGCATATTGGGAGAGATTGTGGAAGTCATGGAAGTAAAATCTTTGCCAGATCATGAGAGGATGAAAAGTTAAATTCTTTTTAGGCAGAATGTGATCCTTGGTGGCTGTCAGAGCTCTGCCTACAACCTGTGCTTCAAACCTTCATTGGAATAAGCCAGAATGATTGACAAATAATTGTTATGATTGAACAGAATTCAGAAAATATCTTCTCTTTTTTCTGTGAGCTGAATGGGTGGAAGTGCAGCCGCTGGCTCTGGCCCTGCGCTGAGGGCAGCTGCTGATGGAGGGAGGAACGTTGCCATTGAGAGCTGGAGCAACTGCGGGCTGGGAACAGATCACAGCCCAGGTCCTTATCCTGGAAACCTTGTGGCAAGGCTGGGACTAGAGCCCAGGCCTCCAGTGCTCTCCCTGCCAGCTCCCTCTTTCTAAGATCAAGCAGCCTTGGCACAGCAAAAAGAGTCAGCAAACCAATCCTCACTAAGGAAATGGGCTGTGATAGCTCAGAACAAAGCAGCTTGTTGCTGTGCTCTGATGTTGATTAGCACCTTGGAACAACCTGCTTGGTCTCACCTGGCAGTTCTAGTGCAAACACACCCACACAGCTCGGGGTAATTGGAGTAGGAAAGAAGAGACCTGTGAGCAGCATCTGTTCCTGCATGCAGCACAGGGTGTGCCAGGACAGAGCTGCCCCCCAAGGCCTGGGCACAGTGACTGAGGTGGCAGGGGCTGATGTGCCAGTGGTGATGAAGGCTGAGGCACCCTGGCCCCTCCCAGTCATGCAGGCAGTGGGGATTAGCAGAGCAGGACTGGCTGCACAGCTTCACTTCGCCCCCAGCTCGGTCTCCTGTTCTTGTGCTATGGCAGGGGCCAAGAAATGACTGTGGGGGTGACCAAAGGGAGGAAAGTGCCCGGGGAGGGTGTATGTTTGGGGGTTTGGCTCTCTCTTGTCTGGGTAATGTGGGGAGAGGGCTGTGTGCCTTGCAGCAGGGATGCTGGGGGCTCAGGGCAACTGCTCTGCTCCTGTGCAAACAGGCTCATGCCTTCGATGACCTGGCCATCGGGCAGCCGCAAGTCGGGCCTTTGATGGCATTACTGGTATAACATCAGGTGAGTTTTCCTCAGTTTTGTATGACAATTCTTTTTGATTCTGCACAATCAGTGGGAGGTCAGCACTGCCAGAGGAACACAGGATTTCAGCATGGTTTGGGTTGGAAGGCACCTTAAAGAACCCCTAGTTTCAGCCCTGCTGCCATGGGCAGACACCTTCCACGTGACCAGGCTGCTCCAAGTCCTGTCCAACCTGCCCTTGAATGCTTCCAAGCTGGGACGCGTACAGCTTCTCTGGGCAACCTGTGCCAGTGCCTCACCAGCCTCACAGGGCAGAATTTCTAGAAAATATCCTCTTTTTCACTATATTATGGCTTCCAGCCGTAAAATAAATGAGGTCCTGACATGAGCAGTATCTAAGCAAAATTATTGATGCACCCCTACAGAGCAGAGTGGGTCGATCTTGCAGAGCTCTGCCTGCCACTGTTGAGGCTGTACCTGCCTCTCACCAGCCCCGGAAGGCTCATCTGCATTGCTCTCTGAAATCTGCCTTTCTGATCCCAGCCCTGGGTTGCCGTTTGTAGTGTTTATGCCCCAAAGCTTTCCCCAAGCCAGCTGAGAGCTGAGAACAGGAGCCCCTCGTAAAAGGGTGAGGGAGAAACCAGTGACACAAGCTCCTGCTGAATTTGTTTTTCATGTTCTCATTTGTAATCATTTTGTGTTTTATGAGGGATACTTCCTAAAACTTTGCCAACATGATGGAAACACATGTGGTGCTCTTATTCATGATGTGACCCTTTTCGTGGAGAGATGAGATGAAAACCTGCTTTTCTCTGACATCTCCACAGCATATGGTCCAGTGAGATGGAAAATCGTGGGGTGTGGGGTACCTGACCTTCCCCCAGCCATGCTGACACTGTTCTCTCCTGTAGGAACACAGCCCACATAACTTTGCATGCATGATCTCCAGGTGGGTTTTCTTGCCAATTCTTTATTTAAACTTTTTCTCCTCCTCTTTAAATTTTGTTTTACTAGGGGTAGCCCAGCTCTGTGGCCTGTGGGTGACACAAAAGGTATTGTTTGGAATTTTATCTGAAGTGCGGGTTTGTTCCTGTGCTGGCTTCAAGGACAGAGCCAAACTGGGGGGAGCAAACACTATCCCTAGAAATAGGTTTTGCAGGTTTAAGAGCTAATGATGCCAAGGTTAAAGGACCTTTGCTTACTTAAATCAGCAAATCCCTCTACAAAGGGTATGACTGAGTTATCAGCATCACTGGCTGTATTTGGGCCACACTGCCAAGTTGTCACGGCACAGGGACAATTCCTGCAGCATTTGTGTTTGGCTGAGTGACAAGGGTCACCTTGAGTCCATGAGCCAGGACTGCTGGTATCCCTGGGTCCCCAAAAATGCAGGGCTGGCTCTCACCAGCAGTGCTGCACCTGCAGCAGCAGCACCCTGCTTGGCACCCCCAGCTCAGGATATGGGTTGTTGGTAATCCTGGTTTTCATTATTTTGATGGTGAGAGAAAACTTTTGTGTAGCATGAAAAACAATCCGGAGCTGTGTTTATAGGAAGGGCTCAGACAGGCTGAAGGAATGGTGTGCAAGGGCAGGAGACTGCAGGACAGCAACCAATGCAAAGGGACACCTGTCATAAAGGGTCTGGAGGTATTTTTTGACTGAAAATAAAATATTAATGGCAGGAGAGTGCAACAATGACATTGGTGAGTAACTCAGGATGAATGCAGGAGCCAGCCATCACAAGTAGAGTGTGGTAAAGACCAGGTAAAGAGTGATAAAATCCTCTAACCTGACAGTGGACTGAGAGACCCAGGGTTGTTCAGCCTGGAGAAAAGAAGGATCCAGAGAGACCTTAGATACCCTTCCAGTGCCTAAAGGGGCTACAAGAGAGCTGGAGAGAGACTGCTTACAAGGGCATGAAGTGACAGGACAAGAAGGAATGGCTTTAAGCCTAAGGAGGGTAGATTTAGATTAGATATTCGGAGGAAATTCCTCCCTGTGAAAGTGGGGAGGCACTGGCACAGGTTGCTCAGAGAAGTGGTGTGTTGGGATGTTGCTCGACCCCTTTGGCCAGGCAGGGCAGTGAGAAGGAGCTCTCTGAACAATGTCTTTGGTCTTGGGAGGAGCCAGCAGCCTTCCAGGTGCCCAGCACACAGTGTGATTCTGGCCCTCAGCTTTGTCCTGGGGAGACTCACTGAGCAGACAAATAAGAAATGGGCATTCTCAGCAAGGACACCCCCACTTATTAATGAGGGGAAATTAATGTACTTTGTGAGTTGAAGTCTCCTGCAATCTGGGCTGGTGAAAATTAGGACCAGGCCAAAGAAGTCAAGGAGGGCTGCACCAGTGTGGACCGGACTTCATAAAATAGAAAGGAGAGGCCCCTTTTGTCAGGCAATGGCTTTTCCTCAGAAGCTAAATGATACATAATGTTTATATAGTATTTTGCCTCTCCTAAATGCAGGCTAGACATTAATTGATTCCAGGTTTGCTCTGTGAAGTAGGTCAACTCTTTCCATTTTGCAGATAAAGGAGCAGTGGGGATAGCTGAAAGGTGCACAGGGGGTCAGCGCCGGCGCCGGGGCACCTACGCGGATGGCTGCCCTCCCTGTGGGACCACGCTGCCACCCTAAATATACACCACTTCTGATGTATGTGGAAATCAGCTGGGACTCTGTAAACCCAGATACATTAAGCCCGGTTCAAATGAAATCTGTTTATGTCTCCATTGCTCGCCACTGGTCAAAGCAGGACTTAACTAACCTAACGCTGTTTGTGTTCAAAGCCTCTTAAACCCTTGTTCTGACTGTCTTGAACTGAGATATAAAGTACTTGCTGGGACCTGGCTGGAGGCCAGGGAACTGTTTCAGATCCCACTCTCTCTTTTGCTCATGGGGCAGTTTAGAAAAAGCATTGCACATTTCAAACAGTGATGGAAAAAAATAATTTTAATTCACTTCTGTTTACATAATGTTGGAAACTTGGGAGGGTTTGTGCAGACAATTATTAATGGTTTAAATTGGCGTGATAAAAATGTTGCCTTGGTCTGGGAACACGAGCTGGCTCCCAAGGCCCTGGTGCTGGGTCAGCCAAGCGCTGGCTGCAGGATCCGGGGCGCGAGGACCCAATGGCTTGGTGGGTCCCACTGCTGTGTTTTCTTTTGGCATCTTGGAAAGAGCCTCCTGCCCATTCTGCTGAGGCTGAACGGCTAAAACCCAAAGCCTGGACCTGGGGAAACACCCAGTTCTTCCCAGTCACCTCCATTTCTGGATGCCCAGCCCAGAGGTATTTGGTGACCAGATCATAGGGAAGCAGGGCATACCCACCCTGGGAGCACTGCTCCTTCACTGTGGTCTCAAAGCTTAATTTCATAAAGCTTTTGGTCCAGTTTTTTGGGAGCATGGCCCTTTATTTTTGGTTAGTACCTTGTGTGAATCAGCTCCAAAGCAGGTGGAGCCATTCCCAAATGTGCAACAGGTGGGAATGAGAGGGTGATTGGGTCCCATGTAAAGTGCCCTGAGCTCTCCAGGCCATCAGAGGAGGTGGGGATGGGCAGGCACTGTCACACCAGCAGTGTGAGCCTGGCCTGCGTGTTCCATCCTCACATCCATCCCTCAGAAGACTCAGACACAGTTTTACTGGTCTATTGCTCAGCGGGATCTGGCACCTATAAAACTGCTCTTAATTACTTCCCAAGTTACTCACCAGGGTGATCTTGATTTTGTCCTATAACCCACTAGGACTTTGTTTAGTATAAACCACTGCCCACCATAACTCTGTTGTCTTATATATTGGTGTGTGATCATACACTGTGTGCATGTGTCCATGGCTGGATTTTGGACACCACTGGACTGCTCAGGGAAGCTGCCCATGCTGTTTTTGTTTTCCAGCCTGTGCCTGCCACACTGCAGCACTTCCACACACAGAGCTGTGATGCTGCTGTGGGGCTCTAGCAGGTTCATAAGTGCCTGCACAAGGGGTAACAGCATGAGAAATGCTTGTTAGCCTGGTTTGGAGGGTGACAAATTCCAGGTCCTCCCTCCCAGTGTATCCAGCTCATATATGCTTAGGGAGCAGGGTTTGTTCTCTCTAGCCATGGCACTGACTGCCTCTGATCCACTTTGCCCTGCTTTGACACTTGAGATTGAAACGAGTGCTGCAGTAGCAAAGAAAATTGTAGAGAAAATGATGGTTGGGAAATAAATCCATGCCAGCATCAGTTCCTGCCGCATCTAGACACTGCTTTGAAGCTCTCACTTCAAAATATTCCCTCCATGATCCCTGGGATTACCCTGCACCACGGCATCTGAGTGCCAGCCTTACAAAATTCATAAGCACATGTTTTATCTGCCTACTTTGCAAGTCATCCTTGCAGAGCAGACAGCAGGACTCTGCTCAAAGGCATGTTGGTGTTGGAGGCTGCATCTCTTACTGCCGCCACTTTGGCTTTGGCTGAAACCAGGGTAGGACTAATCTGAGCCCATTAACCAACTCTGATGTATTCAAAAAACAAATCTGCAATGTGTGAAACATTGTATTCAAAAGAGAAAAATTAATTTATGAGGATAAAGTTTGGAGGTTTTATATGCAGACCAGAGACTGGTCTTCTCCAGAGGACTTCCTTGAGGTGTCATGACTTATTTCTCCAAGGCTGCTGACCCTGAGAAATGTAGTTACATGACAGTGAGACATGGATAGAGAAGAGATTTCCCTCTCTGATCATTAGGTTGCAGTACATTTTTTTCCTGTGCTGGGAGAAGGCGTTGGATGAAAGATCTGTGAATAACACATGGGCTGAGGAATGCTTCGTGAGCTTAGTCATCACCTGGGTGAATCAGACAGGGAAAACAGCCTTTATTCTGCAAGATAACCCCATCCCACAGAGATTTTCCTTGAGAAAGGCTCAGTTTGTTCCAAAATTGTGCTACTGAGTGGAGTCCAGTCTCACGCTGCACAAGAAGTAGTCTTCAGATGGATGCTGTATTTGATATGACAGATCATGCTCTGATGTATAAGGTCATGTTACCTGGAGCCATCTCAAGGAGTATTGTAGGGAAGGGTTTGAACTCAGTGGGAACTTCCCTGAGTTCAGCAAGTGGAGAGTCCAGTTAGAAGAAGATTAGGAAAAGTCCTGAAAATGGGTTTTCTGTTGTAAAAGGGATCAGTAACTGAATCCTGCCGTTTATACTCCTCTTGCACGCCCATGCACCAGGGCTTGTTCCAACTGATGAAGTTATCCTGGACTGATGCTAATGTGGGAAGAGGATCAGTCCCAGAGCTTTGAGACCTGTCATTAAAATATTCACGGGTGTGAAAGTGCATGTGGGGAAAATGCATCTGGGGACAATGGTGAGAGGAACAGCACAACATCTCAGACCAGCACAGAAGCAACTGCAGTGAATGTTTCATGGCTTACCACCCTCGGCATGGGACGTGGTCCAGAGGCTTCTTTTCTGTCCAATTTTCCATTTTGCACTGGAACTGGGCGCTTCTGAACAGACGCGTGTGGATTTCTGTTGGCCCGATGAGCTGCCGCTCCGCGTGGCACGCTCTCCTCTGGGATACTCCCCTGGCGGGCTGAGCCCATGCCAGGTCCTGCCTCACCGTAGGGATAGTGCCCGAGGGTGCAGGTTGGTGATCTGAATGGAGACTTTCTGGAGTCAGGTCCTCAGGCCCTGGGCTTAGATGCAACAAAGAAAAAGATGGTAAATCAAAACATTTGGAAATCTGTTTCTTATTTACTGTACTGCCAAGCTGCTGTAAGGCTTGCTGGAATCACAGTCCTAGAAGAGCAGAGTGGAAAGGATTTTCCTACTGGTATTGTTGGCAGTGGGAGAGACCTCGCTGCCTGCTGTGGGCTGGGACAGGTGGGGATAGGATCAGGGATGGACTTTCTGTTTGCTTGTGAGGGTGAGGTAAACATTGCAAACATTCCTTGTTTCCCCTCAGCCCTTTTCAAGAGGGGCATTTATTAAATATTGGGAAGAACTGAAGGCAGACTGGAATACTTAGGGAAGCGATACTTAGACACACATTTCACAGGTTAGGTTTTAGCGGTGATGAAGGGTGAACGTGTCAGATCATAGTGGCAGGAGAAAAAAGTCAGATGCTCAGGCCATAGCAAGTTTTGTTGGATGTTTTCATGCTCACGGCGTCACCTGAAAGGATCTCCCAGCATTACCTACCCATGAGGCACGGGGAGACGTGCCAAAGTGTGCAGAAGATGGTTTATGGAACCGGGGAGCTCTTCCCAATGCATCAAGGTCTCACATCTTCTGTTTCCCCCCCTCAAGTGCCTGCATCTCTCCTGGGAATGTCGCACATCATCTCACACACTGCAACCAGGGCAAGCTGAGCAGGGAAAGTTTCCCAGAGACTTTTGGGCTGTGATGCCAGGAGTCATAATTGCCTTGGCAGAAGCAGCCACAGTTGTTCAAACCTGCCCTCTACCCGTGAGTCAGAGTGGAAGTGCTGGAGTCATGGGATGGCTTGGAGCAAAGATGCAAAGTTGGGAGTTGCTTTCAGAGATTCTTGTTTCCTTGAGGGAAAGTCTGAAAAAGATTAGTGAGGGAGCTAGAGAAAGACCAGCAGCCTCAGAGCTGGCCTGCAGCCCACAATGGCAGCACTGGGCTCTGCCAGCTGGGTTGGCAGGTAACAGCACCAGGAGCCTCCACTGCCCGCAGGGGATGGGACCATCTCTGGGGCCCCCAGTAGCAGCAATGCCATGGCAGGGAAAGCAGCCATGCAGTTTGTGGGTGCCCATGGGTGAGCTCTGGCACCAGTGACATGTCCCATGAGCTGTTCAGAGCATGTTTTGCAGACGCAGTGTTCACTGGGCAACCACTTTCCTGCTCGGAGCACAAAGGGACACAGCCCACAGTGGGACAGAGCCCCAGGTCCTGTGGGAAGGTCTTGTGGAGAACCAAGCTCCCATGTGTGGGGCTGCATTTGTAAGTGTGTCCTGTTCAGGTCACAAACCATGAGGAGATGGCTCAGCAGGGCTTCCTGAGGGGAAATGGCTTTGGTTGTCTCGGAGGATCACTGGGAGTGAAAGCACTTTTGCTCAGGGGGTTGCCAGTCCCCCTCTGGTCCATGGAATGGAGGAAAGAGCAGAGCCAAGGGGAAATAAATCCTCAGCATCACCAGCCTGGGGACAAGGAATGCGAGCTGCTCGCTCTCCCAGCATCAAGTCCTTGCCTATGACACCTGGCTCCATCTGAGCATGGAGAGAGGCAGCAGAAAGGATTGGGGATCGAGGAAGTGTGGGATGGGTGCTGGTGGAGCCAGTGCTTTGCAAAGCTTCTGTGAGGAGGACTTGGCATGAGAACTGCTTCCAACACATGGAAACTGTGATGGGATATGGTCAACCAGGCTCCACAGGATGGCTGAAATGGTCAGAAGCTGGTGGTGGCAGGGATGTTCTGAGGTAGGTGTTGGACCAGTCTGAAGGCAAGTGGGAATGGAAACCCTAGTACCGAGCTCTCCCCAAACTTGGGGAGGTCCTGTCACTTCCAGACTCCAAGTTCATGGCTCAGAGCCATCTCTCGTTTAGTCCCAGTGAATTACTGAGCCCCAGGAAGCCAACCTTACTGAGGCTTTTGTAGAAGTCAAGGGCTCAAATTGAGCGGGAGCTTGGGGAAACCATTTCCCTTGTTAAAATAAATGTATTAGTTTAATACGTACCAGGAGAGGATAGGGAGTTCTCCTTGTTAAATATTTACCAGTCAAACCCTGCTGAGGACTTACTTGGAGCAATTCAGCTTTAGTGATTTCCTTCTATTGTGGTCTAAGTCTCCAGCATTGCTGGGAAACCGCCTGGCAGGGCCAGGATGGCTGGTGACAGACCCAAACCCTGGGCAGAAAAATTGCAGCTGGGATGGCCACCCGCCTCTCTGGGGACACTGTGGCGCCTCAGCGGGTCCCCAAATCTGCGCTGGGACCCAAGTGGAGACGTCGACACCTGCCTGGAGAAACAGAGGGAGCAGCCTTGTTCCCAAAGGGGAGCAGAGCACAGGAGAGATGCCCAACAACCAGGCAAAAGAAAATAAATCTTAAAAAAAGGTGAGTAGAGACAAATGTTGCTCTGTACCTTACCTGTCTGTCATTCCTGAGAGCATCCCGACGTCCCAGACTCATCACAGTCAATTTTACCAAGGAGCGTTATTTCTTTGGGGGCTCATCACCTTGGGAATGGGAATCACTATAAACAACAAAAATTGTGAATTACCTTAATTTCCCTAAAATGTCCTTTCTGCTGCCTGATGGTGGAGTTAAGCCATGTTCCGATAGCTTGAGATTTCCTGACATAGCTGTTCGATTTATAGGACCAATTTTATATTTATGTGATTTACGTGTATATATACTAACTGACACATATTTACATTAGCAATTTGCCACTTACAAGTTTATATTCCAGCAATCTCCACGGTTCTTAAAACTGGAAACACATTTTTTTTGTAATCAAGTGAAATTCAGACCATTTCTATTGTTGGTGACTCTTCATTGTTTTGTAACACTGTTGCTTTCCCTTAAACTCCCTAGAATAAAATAGAAACATGGAGGGCATGAGGGATCTCTATGGAAATGCTCCTGCTGTGTTGGTCCCTCACTCTCCTGAAGGCAGCAATTGCAGATTGTCAAGGGTTGCGTCGCCGTGTGTTTTTTAAAGAATGACTCTATTAATAATCTTAAGAGAAAACAGATGCGTGAGGTTTGCAACGAGAACTGTGAATATTCCAGGAGACATCAATTGTTGGAAGTAAACAACAGTCCTGATTCAACAAAGCTCTTAAGCAGACGCTTAACTTTGAGCATGCACTTAGCCCAGGCTTCAGCGAGGTGTTAACATATGTTCTGCTATATAAGGAGGGACTTAAGTACGTACTTACAGTTAAGCTTGTGCTTAAGTGCCTTGTTGAATTGGGGCCAACAATTCAGCTCTCCCTCTGTCTCCCTGACATTAACTGTGCCTGACATCCAGGAAATTCAAACAGGGGCTGCAGTAGTCACCTACCAGCAGAACTTTTCCCTTCAGACAGGGGCTGCATCTATTTTGCAGCACAGCCAAAGTGCTCTGGGTGGCAAGGTCAGGTCACCCCATGCACCTCCATGCCCCCGTCACTCCCCATCCCTTGGGACCCCCACAGCACCACCTGTAGAGAGACAAAGAAAACCATTATATGTGTAAGTCTCTATGAAGACCCACCCTAGGAATCTATGGTCTTTTTTATTGTTTTTTAAAAATCAATTTATTTTTCCATAATATTCTGCATGTTCATTACAGATATCTGGGTTTTTTGTGCTTATTTTCAAGTGGTTGGGGTTTTTTAAGTCCTGAGTAGCAAGAATTGCACTGTGCAATGATTTAGCCTATGTTGTCAACCTTTATGAATGAAAAGTTAATTTTTGCAATTTTTTGCCTTTGTAGTTTTTTCTCCTGTTACATCCCCCACCTGCTGAGTTGTACATAGAAGGTGAATATGGATGGAAAAAGGCCTCAGTATCTTTACAGGTTACTGATGGCCTCCTGAACCAGCCTGGATGCTCTGGATGCCCTTCCAATTACCTTGAGACCCTTCTCTTGGCTGCAGGTCACCTTCATTTCAGACCCAAATTACTGAGGATGAAGGTCTTATTCTGCTCTCTGCAATGACACTTTGAATCAGCATCACCAAAAAATCCAAAACCCAGCTCACAGTTGTGCCTTGGGATCAATTCATCATCACTTGCTGGCTTTTATTTGCAGTAAACCAAATTTCTCTGAAAACTGAATGGATCTTGTTTCATGAGCCACGGAGAGCTCAGTGAAAGCAGCAACCAGAGTTGATACCTCCAGTTCCAAATCACACAAGGCAAATCCTGAACCAAGCATCCCCAGAGGTTTCCTGATCTCCTGATCTGAAGTTCTCTCTTCTTGTAATCAAAGAGAACTTTTGGACTTGCTTCAATGGTGCCAGAGCTGCTTTCTCCCCAGGATTTTATTTATGGCTGGTTTTTAAACTGTGGTTATAATAGTTGCCTTTGCAGTCCCAGCTTTCTGTCTATCCTACTTCTGTCCAAAAGTGACAGCTGGGGACCCATGCTCACTGCCAAAGAAAGGAGTTTGCTTTACCTGTCAAAGCCAGGTGTGAGGGACATGTAGCCTTCAGTTAAAAGTGTCTCAGGGAGCGTCATCCAGATGCAACACCAAGTTTTCTTGAATAAAAAAAATATAATAAAGACCTCAAAGACCAGCTCTTCCCTGCTCATTTTCTTTGCAGATGGCAGCATCCAAGTTCCAATTATTTCTGTCTTGGAAAATAAAAAAGTCTACCAGAGGAAAAGGAATGTGAGTTTGCAGCAGAGTTTGGTACCTGGAAGACTCCAGGCTGCAGTGCACACTCCTGATTTATGGTGTACTTGTTAAAACCACTTGTTCTTGTCATAACAAAACAGATCGAAGTGAAGCTGAGTAGAAGGTCCCCTTCTAGTTGGCACTTCATCATGGCTTCTTACTCTGTCTTAGGTTCTGGGGGTTTACAGTTATATAAAACTTAATGAATCAGTATACTTTAGATTTCCTTCCTAATGCATATGGGTTCAATTAACCGCACTGTTTGCTTATTTAAGCGTTTTCATTAAATTGCTTTACTATATTTTCCCGCAATTGAAAGGGAACATGGTGAGGCTGATGCCATCTGCCACCATCAGTTTAGCAGAACCTTTTCCTTTGTTCAGGTCCATTCTTTTTTATTAGAAGAGACCCTCCTACCCCCAGTTCCCTGTGTGCCACGCACTTACTGCATTCTCGTCTTCTGACTGCAGACTGATAAATAAAATGTTTGTGCAAGGGCCTTCATGTATGGTATTTTTTAAGGGTCTCTTTTACAAGGTCAGTTGTGTTTTGCCCCCACCCCCCTTCTCCCCCTCTGCTTGCAGATTCCTTTTTTGCTCTAGCTTGTGAATAAAGAATTGTTGCTATTACAATGGCTCTCAGCTCTTGCTGCCTGGCTCTGCGGGGTGGGGGATTGTTGTGGCCAAAACACCCGGCCAGGCTGCAGGCTCAGCCCAGGACAGCAAGAACAAGGCAGGAGAGGCTTTTTCCTCATTTTAAAGAAATAGCTGATCCTAGGCATCTCACCAAACCTTCCTGAAGGTCCTTCTCGTGGCAGGAGGTGGTGTCCCAGCCTTCACCCACAGCTTATTTTCTGGATCTGGTGCTCTTAGGGCTTCACACATTGTTCTCCACCCCACACAGAGAGAGTGTTTTATTACATTCCTCATTGTTTTGCTCCATCTTTCTGAGCTGCATCTTGCAGTGTAAGTGCTCACTGTGAGTGGCCCTGTGCGTCCCAAAGGGCCGGTGGATCCAAGAGGGCTCCTGCCCATGTCCCCCCAAACCACCCCACACCAGCCAGGGATGCCCATCAGGGACAGGCAGTGCCTTCCCCTGTTTTACAAACTAAACTGAATAAACTCACCCACCTGATTTCAGGTGCAGTCTGCAACCTTTTACACAAAGCAAATGCTTTAGAGATATCACTAATAGGAAAAACACCTCCTGGAGAATATAACAGAAGAAGAAAAAATATTCATCCTGAAGGACTCTCATGCAGAGGTTGGATTTTTTGATTTGGAAATGCAGCATTTGATATTGCATTGTTTATCTGCCATCTCTGGGTAAGGGAGCAGAGAAGGCATTCCTGCTCCTGGAGCAAAGTGATATTTTGCAATACAGTCTGAGGTGGAAAACGCCCCAGCATTTATCATTTTCCGTTCCCTGCTACAAGCATTTTATGTAAGAGAAGGTGCAAAGACAATAAATAACTTGCCCTAAAGGCACACAATGAATCTGTGGCAAGGCCAGCAAGAGAAGGGCTTTTAACCATTGCTTGCAAAAGCTCTTGTCCTCCCCAAAGTCTAAGGGAGCTGCTGTGTTTGTGGAGGGCCAGAGGATGATGCTGTGAGATTCTCACCCCGCCTGTGCCTCTTTTTGTAGAAGGGTTTCAGTTTGTGAAGCAATGTACCAGACCAAACATCTCCAAAAGAGAGAAAAAGAGAGAGAGAGAGAGAGAGAGAGAGAGAGAGAGAAAGAAAGAAAGAAAGAAAGAAAGAAAGAAAGAAAGAAAGAAAGAAAGAAAGAAAGAAAGAAAGAAAAGAACATCCGTCAAACTCTTTTGTTTGCAGTAAAGTGAAATTAAGAAAAAACAAAATGTGTAAAAATGCATTTAAACTGGAAGGAAAAGCATTTCCCCCTTCCCAAGTGGTAAGACTTTTTCTTCCATTTCTTATTTTCAAGAAGGTTTTCCGATTTCTGTTTTTTTCAATGAAAAATGCAACCAAGGCACCAAAGATGTTGCAAAACAGCTCTGAGTTGCCAATCTAACCTTGGAGGGGGACTGGGAGGTGGGAATTACCTGGAGAAACATCAGCTTGTACCCTCGACTGTATCCCAGTCATCCCCCAACCCGCTCGACAGCTCCTGGGCACAGGGACCCCAACCTCTGCTAACAGCCCCACAGGCTGCAGGGACCCACATGCAACTGCTGGGATTTGCCAAAATCATAAGGAATCACCCAAAAACCACCCAAACTGATGCAGAGTCCGGGCTCAGGGAGACTTTCTGAGAGAGTGGTTTGACAGCCCTGCTGGTCCAACCTCTCTCTGGTGCCCTTTCTTCTGGAAGTGAGGCATAAAATAAATTTAGGCTGCTGGCTGTGGTAAACATTCCCTCCAAACATGCCTGTTCTTGATACCCCAAATGCAGATATTCAATTGTGGAAGAAAGGCACGAAATAAATCTTAAAAAGAGAGAAGAAAAGAGAATAAAAGAAAAGAAAAGAAAAGGATAGAGAGAAAACCCCCGACGCTTCCAAGACACTAAAAATAGACTCTGATCACTTACCAAATGGTAAAATGAAAATGATTTGCTTTGAATAGTCTCCAGAAAGGCTCAGATACAATGTCTTGTGGAGCAAAATTGAATCAGTTGAAAGTGCAGACGCCAGCTCAGCCTAATCCCTCCCAGCTGCTTTGCTTTCCTTTTTTTCCAACAAGCAGCCCCTAAAAGTCATCTCCCTAATCCTGCAAACTGAAATTCAATCTTGTATTTTTTTTTTTAAATCAAGTTTCAAGCCTGGGGCTTGCAGGGTGGGGGAAGAGGAGGAGGGAGGGCTTTGGGGTTGCCTCCTTCCCCTCGCCCTGACTGCAGTAAACACAGCCTTGAATTCAAGGAAAATCTTTAGACTACAATTCACTTGGCTTGAGCCAAACACACAAATCTGATGCCTTTAAAGCCCCTCCAGCAGACGGTAGATAGCTTTGAGATGTTCACTAAATGGCTGTCTGGTTGCTGCCTTTTTGTTGCTGATTGGGGGCCCAAGGAGACCTTGTCTCTGGGTTGTTTTTTCTTTCTTTTTTTACCTTTTTTTTTTGGTGTCCGCTGTTATCAGTGAATTTGGGTTGGGCATTTACCTAATGCGAAGACCAAGACAAACAGTTTCTCACAGAGGCTGATGATTGCAACCAGCAGTGCATGCACAGGCTCTGCTATCTCAGGGAATACCGAGAGGTATTTATGACACTTTCCCAAGGGTTTCCCGACTCCTGCCCTCCACTCCCCCAGTTCCTGCCACGTGTGCAGCTTGCAAGGACTCAGGAAAGCCTCCTGGGTCATCCCAGTTCTCAGCTCTCTCCGTGGCACTTGGAAGCTTAACTCCATGCACTTCCAAACTTGCTTTGTCTGTCGTTGCCACCTGAAGGTTCACTGATCCCAAATATTTTTGGCAGCAAGTGATACTGGTTTGGTTTTGGAGAGTAATTGAGAATAGATAAAATGACAGCAAAATGTTCAAAACCAAATCCTACGGCCCAGCATCCTGATAATTCAAATTCCTGGGTCTGAACTCTTCCAGGCTCGGGGCTTCAGAGGTTTTCCCCCATTCAGCCATGCAGATTAGTCCTATGAGGCTTTTGTTTGAATCCAAGTTAGGGTCCTGAATCTGAGCAGGAAAAAACAAGATGTCTAAGAGTAAGAAGGGGACACTGATTTTCCCAGATAGAAACTCCCCGATAACAGCTGCAGGCAGATTTAGATTCACCTGGTGAGGGAAAGATTCTGAGTGCCAAAGGAAAACAGGAAACAAAACTTGTAAGAAAGAGTGCAGAGATGAGGTGGGAGCTTTTGATATGACTTCTCTTACCCTGATAGCTATGATGAAAAAATCCCACACCATGAAAATCACACTTTTCACCGATGCAGAGATGATTATTTTGTCTGTTCCCAACATGCACTTTTCTTCCTTTTGTTGGCATAATGACCTTGACCCGCCCACCATGTGAGAAGCAAACTTCTACTTGTTCACCACTGATTGTTATTTCTGCTCTGAGATACATGGGGTTACATGGCATTTACTCAGACAAATCCGTTCTTGCTTTCCGTACCCCTGTACCCATCGGTCTGATACAAGGCTGGGTCATGAAGAATGATCAAAGCGTGCCTGCTGAAGCTATGTGGAACTGAATTGCCTCTTGCATTGGGCACCCAGATCAAATGGCCCCATGTGCTGGTTGCTGGATTTTATGGTGTAAACTGATGGACAGTTGAGATAAACATACATAATGAAATGGGTAGAGATACACAGGTACATGGGGGATGGATGGGTTAGAATAATTGGTGTAATTACATAGACATATACAGAGTCTGTGCAGAGGGTGGATAATTTGATATTAATACAGAAGATGTGGTGGTGGAGGGAAAGCATGTGCATGTGACATGGACTAGATGGCCTAGCCAGGGGTAAGGGTGGTCTTGATGCATGTCAGGAGTAGAAGTGGGATGTGTTGTGTTAGAGCAAATCCTGCCTGAGTGAGCAGAAAGTTTATCTAGCAGCTGGATGGATGGCTGAGTAGTGGAGCTGGGAATGAAGGGGCTGACGGGCTGCACGGAGAACCTGTGGGATGAATATGGGGAGAGAAGAGGGGCTGGCTGGATTTACCATAAAACAGAAATATTTTAAAATGTAGAGCTAAGTATGGGAGAGCTATGGAAGGAAGGAAGGAAGGAAGGAAGGAAGGAAGGAAGGAAGGAAGGAAGGAAGGAAGGCCTGAAATAAGTTTGACCGAGAAAAGTGCGTGGGATGGACTGCAGCATACCCGAGCCTGATGTTAAAATGAGCAAATAGGTGTCTGTGTATCAGCTATTGGTTTGTTGTATGGGTGTGGAACACATAAATATAGAAGGAAGAAAGCTGGACTGGGTAGGTAAAGTAATTGCTGGATGGCTGGGAAGTTAAGTGGTGTAAATGTAATCTAGATAGATTGAAATATGGAAATGTGGACTATTGCAAGCAGGTATTGTAAGTCTGTAGCTGTAATAGGTAGCAAGGAGATAAATATGGATAGAGCAGAAAACAATGGAATGTAGGGAACAAATGGGCACATGAACTGATGTCTGTGTCTATTGACATGTTTATGTATGTAAAGATATGTTTGGCTACATAAATTCAAGTGACATGAGCAGCAGTGGTGCTAACATATCTAACACAGGAAAATGGATGTAACAAGGAAAAGGTGATCCACTGGAAATACTGTGAATATTCTGAGGCTAGTTCAGCTGAGTGGAAATTGGATGGATGGGTGGATGAAGAGATGGTTGTATATACTGGCTGAATTACCAGCTGAGCTCATATTAGCTAGAAAAATTGACTAGATAAACCTGTAGAGAACAAATTAATAAATTAAAGGCCAAAAGAGAAAGAGGTTAGATTGAGAGGGACAAGTTCACAGCAGACAGAATATGTGTTGTCTGTGAAAATGGATAGAAATATAGCTGGAAGGATGGAATAAACATGTGGCAATAAAATGAGCTGATAGGGTGAATGGGGCATTGATTATGGGGAATGTAGATAGAGGGAGGAACAGATAAAAGAAGAACAATAGCAGAGTTAATAGATGAGCCATGAATAGAATAATAGATGAGTAGCACCCATAGAGAAAGTATCTGGTGATCAAGACTCCCTGCAAACACACAGAAAACGATGAAAAAGGTGATGTACAAGACATAGGGGAGTGGAGAAAGCATTGGGTCAGTGCACACAAAAAAAGATAAAGTGCAGAGACATGAGAAGGGTATAGTTTTTGGAAAAAGCAAAAAGCACTTTAAGAGGAGTGAGGTAAAATAGTCATGGAGTAAATATATTACATATAAAATTCATGCAGAATAAAGAGATTATGCAAAAAAAAACCAAGCTTGGAACAATTAGCAAGCTAACAGGTTGGACCAGGTATTGGGTAGATAAAGAGACAGAGGAGTATTCATGAGCTGGGAGTGCTGAGAAATTAGCCTGATGGTATGAATTAGAGGGATGCTTAATGGAAGAGTAAATCCTGGACAGCATGATTGACGAAGAAGGATGTGGGTGCACATACAGATGAGTGGGTACCAGGAAGCTCATAAGAATGGGTACGAGTGAGCAGAGAATTGAATATGGATGGAACAAGGAGGGAGATGAAAATATATAGTTTGGGAGGTACTATGGAAATCCAGAGAGATTAATTGAAATTTGCATCAGATTAATTAGGTAGGTAAGTAGTCACAGGCACTACCTTAATGAGTATGTATAAAAGAAACTGAAAAAATATCGTTAATCGTGGCAGTAGTTGCATTGATGTCTTGGGCATGACAGGCAAAAGCAGAAGAGGTGAATACATTAGTCTTATAAGAAAGGATGAGAGTGATTTGTATATTTGAGATAGATTAGATGTGTGAGACTTGAATGTATGCAAAATAGGCTAAGAGGTCAGGTAAATGAGAAAACATGGGGAAAATGGATTATTAAGTGTTATGAAACTCACCTCTGAACACCTGCAGGGGTGTGTGGGAGAGAAAATTAGATGGACAGAAAGAGAGCAGATCTGTTTGCACAAGAAATAAGCATAGAGAGATTACGTGATCAAGGCTGACATGTGACTCCCAAATCAACCCTAAAACTAACACTAATTCTAAATTCTGACACAAACGCAACTCTCAGTGTAATGCTTATTCTAACATAACACTGAGACAAATCTGAACCAAAAGTATCTGAACACAGCACTAACCCAAACCCCCGACCTCACCTAAAACTGCATCCACTACCTAATCCTAAAACAAACTGAGATCTCCCACTGACCCTGATACCAATCTTGTCCTACACCTAACCCATGCCTCACCCAAACCCAGCCATAAACCAAACCTAATCCTAAATGCTGAACCAACCATATCCCAACTCTAAACCAATCTCTACCCAGTTCCAACAAACCTTGACCCTAACTCTAAGCAATAAGCCTTAACGCTGTCTCTAACTTAATCTTAACCTTGCACCTTAGGAATGGGTAGAAATATGTGATACATTTGTGTTTAGCTGATACTACACTGTGTTAAACCCTAAGAAAGAAGGTCAGGTAAATATGTCAGAGATGGAGTTGTCAGGTTTTTGTATTCTAAAGTTATGTGGTTTTGTTGGCAATGGGGAGTAGGGTTGGCTGAATGAGTGGATTCAAGGTAGAGATGAACAAATGAAATATGTCCATCTAGAGGAGTTATAGCAGAGAGCTCAGAGCGTGCATGCAGATAAGAAATTCATAGTTATGATTGCAGATAAGAGAGCAGATGAAGATATATAGAACAGAGTGATGTATGTAACCAGTGGTTAAATCACATATCCAGGTAGACTTGAGGTAGACAGGTATCGGTATGGGATAGACAGATGAGGAATGAGGTGTATGGGGGAGAAATATAGAACAGGTCATTAGACACAGCGAGGGGAGCCTTGGAGTGAACAGGTGTCTGTGATGTCAGAGCTTGGTGGTATATGTGGGTAGGACAAATAATGGGGTGGGTCCAGGTCAGGAAAGCAGACGGGACCGTGGATTGGCAGTTTCTGACTTTTTCAAATTATGACCCCTGCAAATGTGACCAGCAGAGGTGCCAGCCCCTGCCTGGTGAGGTTTAGCTCATGATCTGCAGGTGGGTGGAGAGAGACTTGTGCAGGGCATTCCAGCCCCAGGCTCCACTTCTGAACCCACTTCTGGGATGCTCCCCAAAGCTGCTGCCTTCTGCAGAGCAGGGAGGGGAGGCTGCTGCCTGTGTTCCCCGGACCCTGGGAGGGGGAAGGAGGCTGGCCCCCCTCTTTTCACCTGCCTTTCCAGGTTTTCTGTCAAAGGTTCAAAACCTGTCCCAGTAAATGTTTAAAGGGTGGGATCTTACTTCATGAGACTGTAAGATTAAACTTGGGATCTGACTTAAAACAGGGATGGTGAGAGTACAACTCTCCAAAATGCTTTCTGCACCTTGCTTGCTAACTTTATGCTTAAATTTAAGCAACTTTAATTTGCTGACTTTAATAGCAGAGTGTGAGGAGCAGGGTGCTGTGGTTACCCATGGATCACAGCCCCACAGCTCTGCAGCCAGTGACAGATCTCCAGCTGGCCTCCCTGAGATCAGGGCTTCACCTCATGCCTAGAAGCATTTCACTGAGTAATTTCCTTGTGTGCTTAAGTACTTTCCTGAAGTAGCTCTTAAAAGAGTGAACCCTCATTCTAGACTTTCTGGGAAAAAAAGAAAAGAAGAGAGTGGAGGGAGAATGGGAATTTTTGAAGACGCCCAAATGCCAAGAGCCAGCCTTTGGAAGGGATTTGGGTTCTCACAGTTTCACCCAGGCAGTTAGAGGAGCCTCAGAAGGAGCCAGAGCAGATACCTCTGGTAGACACTGGTACTGGGTGCTTTCAAAGATGCCACTATGTACTTAGCTGTATCTTCAGACATCTAAATCCCTCTAAAAGTCTCACTCTTAGTGTCTAAATCCCAGGTGCCTAACTCACTTCTAGGAAAATCTCACACCAGGACTGATTCACTGAATCTTTTTTTTTTTTTTTAAATCTGGTCCTTACTCACATAGGGCTTTTGAAAATCCCACTGCTAATCTCCTATACCCAGGCATGTATCACTTTGAAGCCTGTAATATAAATTGCTTTGTGCTTCTGGGGGACAGCCACTCCTTTGTCCCTGCTCATACTACATCAGATTTTTGTTATTTGCATTTTAACACATAAGTTTTCTGAGTTTTTTGGGGAGGGGGGTGGTCTGAAGCTGCTCTGCAAGACTTGAGTTAGCAACCTGGAGCGAGTGCTGTTTTACATGTTATTCCAGGGAGGAATTGCAGGCTGCCGGGGATTGTAGGGCTGCATCAGCAGAAGTGTCGGGAGGAGCTGGTTCTGGGCTCCTCATTTACATCGGTGGGGTTTGCCCCTGGGCACAAGCCTTTGCTCAGCTCCACTGATCTCCTGGGAAGATTTGTGAGCAAATTTGCTCATCTCTACCAGAGACAGAACATTGTTACCTGGCTTTCTGCAAGCAATCACTTGAGTGAAGAAGGGAAAAAAAAAATCAAATACATACGTTGTTTCGTTTTTCTTCTTTTATTTCCTATGAGAATTCTTATTTGTTGGGAAGTTATTTGGTAAATAAAATTTTTGTGCATGTGCTTTCTTCATCAAAGAAATTGGAATTGGGGATAGACAAATTATTTTTTCCTGTAAAAAAAACCCATCGTTCCCCAGAAGAACAGACTGGCTGCCATTGAAACATTTTTGATAGAAAATCTGCCTGCAGCCCTACTGCTTAATCAGTTTGGAACAGAGCGTAGCCTGTAGCTTGTTAATAAGAGCAGCTTGCCCAAGCAGTTCGCACAATGGTGAGCTGCAGAGGAGGCTTGCTGCATAGCTGTGGATTTTATTTTGCAGCTCTGTTAATTAAAACATATTTTACTTTGAAGAAGGTTTTTACTGTTTTCTACGAGGCTGAGCAGAAAACTGTTCTCTTGGATAGATTAAAGGAAGGATATGAAGTATTTTCTTAGAAGTAACAACTCAGCTTTGTTTGATGGGCAAAGTCTGAGCAAAAACAATGTGTAGTTTTGTATTTTTGTTTGTTCTCAGTCTTTGTATGTGGGCTGGTTTATAAGCTGGAATATTTTGGCTGTTTTGATAATATCAAACTAAATATTTCACATACAAGTCGCCAGACTGGAACAGAAAAGTCACAGATTCTTGTTAATTGATAAAGTAATTTTTACTTATACAAGCGTATACTAAAATAACAAGGCCTGAAACTGTGCCACTGAAGTTAATGACAAACCCTTCATAGGTTTCATATAAAACCTGTATTTTTATTATCCCAGTTCCACTGACTTTTGTTGCAAGATTGCAGCAAAATGTTAGGGCATTTCTAAGTGTTATTTTTATTATACAGAACCCCATTAAAATCGGTACTGAAGCATCCCATTAATTTAAATGGGACTTCGCATAGTTTGCTGAGTTCCAGGCCACAGATAAAGAGAAGTATGCAATTTAGAATTAAACTGACCACAGCTTTTTATTAGAAGACATTTAATCTTGAACGGACTGCACAGTCTGAGGCATAAAGTATTTGTGAACTTCATCTGGGCTGGTGCAACCGGAGCGTCCACTGTGCAGCAACTCCTGGGTTGGTCTGGGACCTCTCGGGACCATACAGCATTCCCAAGCAAACCCCAGCAAAGCTCTCCCCAGGCAGCTTTGCTTTGGAAATGCTAATAGGTAAGCCAGCACACCCAGAACAAATGGAAAACTTGATTCCTGTATTTCTCTGGCTCCAAGTATCTGCTTGCCTTGACAAAGGCTGCAATCAGTAGGCAGGAGTCTGGGGGCTCTCTGCAGCACCCGCTGCAAGGCAGGGTCCCACCGGAATGGAGCCACGCTAGATCGAAGTGATGCAGCTTCAGGAATTTCAACTTGAGCTTCACACACTGGAAACCACCGGGAGGAATGTGCAGGGCGAGGGATGGAAAACCGTCGCCTCCGGTGTGTGGAAACACCCACNCCCCCAGCCCCCCGTGGGGACTTTGGGGACTAATGAACCATTAAATGACAGCCCTCCTCAGCTGCCCCCAGCGTGGGCATACATCTGGGCATCTCCAAAGGCATATCGCTAAGGAAAATGTGCTTGGGCAAGGCAGTCCAAAGCCGTGCCTCAAACACTCCAAACCCCCAAATAATTCAAGCTCTTGGGGACAACTTGAATTGTGGGGGAGACCTTGAGGCTGCTGGAAGCAGGGCAACCGTAAAAGAGCACAGAGAAGGTGAAGGAGCTGCTTTCTGCTCGTGTCTCCTTGGAATTTCCCGTTCCCTGAGCCATAAATGTGTCAAGATGCCCAAATGTCGCCCAGCAGCAGCAGATCAGCTTGCCCTGGTACGGTCGTAGGGCGGGGGGACACGGGTGAGGGACACCAGCACAGAAGGCTGTGTCCCTGGTCCCCAACTCTTTCCTGCAGACAGTTTCGGGAGGGGGTGGTGGTTCAGGGCTCCGACAACAATTGAAGCTTGGGGCAGGGTTTGGCAAAACGTGAGCGCCGCTGCTCTGATTTAGGACTAACAGTGCTACCCCCAGGAACAGGAGTAAACGAACACCTAAAATTCCGGCTAAAATCCCAGCGGAGGGCTGGCAGATTCCCTCCCGCCTGGAAACTGGGGGAAAATCAGTCCTTGGGCTTCTCTGGTGACGCTCCCGTGGCTATAGTGAGGGATGGAGCAGCCGGGGAGACTCAGATCCGCTCTGCTGAGCTCCCGCGTCGGGAACAAAGCCCTTGCACAGCCCCCCAGCCCCGGGACGGGCGCGGGACACCCCGGGGCACGGAGATCTGCGATCCTCGGGGAACGGGGCCATCCGCAGCCGCGCAAACAGCGCGTTTGGGCTGGGGAAGGGCCCCGGCGATGGCTATTCCTGCCGCCGGGTCCCGATATTTCATTGAATCGTTGTATCAGTCATGGCATTTGGGGAAAAATAGTAATAGTAATCGCAATAGTAAATAAATAGTCATCAAATAGTAAATAAATAGTAATGGAATCAGAGGGGTTTGTGCTTGCAAAAACTTAAAGGAGGGAGAAAATAAATCGATCAACCTTTAAAATTCAGGATGTCGGGAAATTTGGAGAAATAAGAGAAAGACGAACCTTAGCGAAACGGGACAAGCGGCTGCGGGAGAAGGAGCAGTGCCAGGGCTGCGGCCCAGCCGGGGTGCTCCAGGGTGCGGGGATTAACTCTTCGGGGAAGAAAAAAAATCCGACCCACGGCTCGCAGCGTTGGGGTTTGGTGGGATGCAGCAGTGCAGCGGCAAGGAGGGCTGGATCCCCAGCTCCGGCAAACAGCGGTAACAGTCTGCCATAAAATTAGAGCCGGGGAGGGTTTCCACTGCCGGGGCTGCCCCGGGGTGCGGGGGCAGGGAACGGGGGGACGCGGGGAGACGGCGCAATTACCGGGGAAAGCGGGGAGGGCCTCCCCAAAATGCCACCACGGGACGGGGGACAGAAGGTTGCTTTTCTTCTTGTTTAGTCGCTTTCTTAAACACAGCCAGAAAAGAACATTAAAGGCATTTCTAGATTTCGTTTCGGTTTAGTTTTTTTTTTTTTTAAGTTTTCTTTTTTATTCCCATGCTCTTAATTTTCAAGAAAAAAAAAAAATCACAAAACATAACTTATAAAACAATATATATACTGCATCCTTATCCACAACAGCATAATTGAAACATCCAGCGTAACGTTTACCACAGGTGTGAAATACACTGGGAAAGAAGTACCGTGTGCATTTTATGTCTCTTTGTCATCTACAGGTAATAAGTATCGACAAAAAAAAAGCAACAAATATGCCTGCAATTAAACTTCATATGCGTTTTGTATGCGTATTAATAAAAATCATATTTATCATTTCCATATTTTGTTTGTTGTTTTTTTTTTTCCAACANCCTGCCGCCCTCCCCGAGGGGCAGCGGCCGCCTTACCGACTCCTGTGCAAGTTCAAGTAAACACATACAACCCGCATAATCCAGAGAAAAAAATTGCAACTCATCCATGTACCAGATTTCGGTGTCTCTTGCAAAAGTTTTCTGGTCCGTTTACGGTTTTAGATGGGGTTATTTTTTTTATTATTATTTTTAAAAAATATTTTTAAAGCGCTGTTTTGTTGGTTGCATCGTTGGTTTGCATTTTTTTTTTTCTAGACAGTCGAAGTCCGCGGAGTTTTTGGGGCTTTTTTTTTTTTGGGGAGGGGGGGTGGGGGGGGGCTTTATTTTATT
>VWZW01000318.1:2881600-2977482 GCA_013397115.1 Edolisoma coerulescens | reverse complement strand
CGAGCCTCTCTCGGGGGGCGGCTTCATGCTCCTGGTTTCACGGCCCCTGCCCTCTTCATTTCCTCCCGGTTGGGGCTTTTGTCCGAGGGGGCAGGGACAAGGAATGGCCACTTTTAAACTTTTTTTTTTTTTCCCCCCGAAGTATTCTCCTGTTTCAGGACCTCAGTGTGGAGCTGAATGCGCAGCGCTGAGCACCCCGGGGAAGGCTGCGGGTAGCAGCCACGGCTGCCCGGGCTGGAGGATGCGGGACTCCGGGAGATGCTTGCCTGGGTCATACAGGCACACTGAGCTCACTGCTCATCCCCAGGGCCTTGTCCACTTTAATTCTCCAGGGATGCTTCTGGAATTCCAGACACTGCACTTCTCATTCCTACCCCCTGGAACTTTCCCTCTCAAGAGAAAAACACAAAAGTCAGGCGGTGACCAAGCAAACACAGCAGCAGGGACGTGCCTTGCGCTCTCCTAAGTAGAGCAGGTCACACGCTCGTACACACACAGGCTATAGCTGTAGCTGAAAACCAAGGACAACGAGTATGGAATGGATCAGAAAGATAAATAGCATAAAATCAGGAACAGTTCAGTCCCACACTTGCCATTTGTTATAGAGAGAAGAAGTAAATGGGATTCACATGTCGAGCATTAGCTGGTTGTTAGTCTGTAAGATAATATTAACTTCAGTGCTCTCTGGTTTGCTCCAGTTTTCCAAAGGCAGTTCCAGGAGGCACCCAGCCTGTAATTTAGGATGGCACATACTCTGTGAAAGAGGCTTTGGCACTGGGGCCTACCAGCACATCAAGGTGATATTAACATAATAAAACTTTTGGAGAGGGAGTAGGAGCTCATAAATTAATGCATTCTACTGTTTTAGTGCTGGGAGCTAACAATGTGTTTCCTGTTCAGCTGATCATCCCATCTGCAGCCTAACAGCTGCTTTAAAGGTGCTGTGAAACTGAAGAGAGGGAAGATGATTGTCTTTAAATCAATGTTTAATGATGTGTTATTAGGAGAAAGGTCTTCCTCCAGCAGATGTTTACATGTTGAGGACGGAGGGGAGCTTCCCAGGCTGCCTGCCTGCCTGAGAAGCTGGGGAGACACCTTGAGTCCCACCAGTCTTGCAGATGGCTCAGCAGCGGGGCACAGCTTACTCAGCACCAGGAGAGGCTTTGCCCAGATCTTTGGGTGGGTGCTGAAGAAATTCTTCCAGGAGGTTGGACTAGAGGACCTGCAGTGGTCCCTTCCTACTGTACCCAGCCTGTGATTCTGATTCCGTGAAGGTTTTCAAGTAATTTGAGTGATGACTATGAGCAGGTGAACAGGACAAATATTGAGAGCATCCTGTCCATGTTCAGCATGGGTTGTGGCTGTCAAGATCCTTCCTCCATAAAGATCGGATATGGATGCTGGAATATCCCCCAGCTCAGGAACCTCTTTCTGGAGGGACAAGCTCAGAGTGATCCCCTTTTAGAGGGGATCAAAAAACCTCGGGAGAGGCAAACAACTGGTCAGAGATCACCCAGTAGGGCAGTGGGGCTGGTTTGTGGCCTCTGGGTTGCAAGGGCAGATTACATAGAGATTCCACCCCTCCTAGTCTGGGAGACAGTCCTGGCTGAATGTGTATTATAGGTTGGAAGCCTGGCTGAGCTCCTCAGCCACATAGGTCAGTTGGACTGAGACATTTCTGAACACTAACTGCACTAACAGCAAGCTCCAGGTACTAGAAAACAAATGTAGCTTTGGGGCAAGATGTAGGAGTGAACAGAGATAAGGTGGGAATAGAAGCTGTGAGTATAAGCAGGTGCCTAAATCATGTTATTTCCTTCATGCTTGATTCAGAGGTGGATTAATTAGTCTCAGTGTCTGATTTTCTCAGCTTCCAGAATAAAAGATGGTCATTGCAAAGCTTCTCCCCCAGAGAAGACATCAGATGGATTGAGGTGCCAATAACAAACCAGGGCTTGTGCCCAAAAGACAGCGAGGAGTGTCCAGTGCTGCAGGGGATTGGGAGGGAAGGGCACCCCATCACCAGCTGACCCTCCCGATGCCAACCAAACCAGGATCAAATAATCTCCAAGCCAAGCCAGTTTCCAAAAGTTTGTTTGCACAGCCAAGCTTGTATTCTGCATGATGGTGGCACAGATTGCTCCTGCACAAACAGAAGAACCCTTTGAAATTTCTTTTTTAAATCATCACAAACATTCATTAAAAGAATGTCTCTCCGTATTTCCAAATATAGTGAAGAAATGACTCTCCAAGCTCACCCATTCCTTCATTTGCAGCCTTCGCTGTTAGTCCATCCTTGGAATAATGTCTAAAAGGCCTCACTGCTTCTCTGGGAGAAACTGGGACATTTGGAACATGACTGGATTTTAACATTTCTAAACTTCCCAGAAGAGGTGAATTGTAAAGGAATAAGCTTCTTTCTGTGCACGCACATTTGTTTTGGAGCCAAATGGAAAGGAGAGCTCAGAACAAGAAATGACAAATTGTTTGGAAAATATTGTCCTTCCCAAGACAGACCTAACCATATGGGGGGAAGGGAGTCAATAATGAAATTTTCCCTTTATGTATGAGTCCAGCAGCCCTCCCATTCCCTCCACTGGGAGCTTTGTGTGAGTCAGACCTGCAAGATCATCCATTCAGGGCAATATTTTCAGAACTTCAGTCCCCTCCCTGCTTCACTCCTATTCCCCACTGAAAGAAGTCTACGTCTCAGATTTATGGGAAGAGCAGCAGGATGAGACGCAGTGCTGTCCCCGTTTCTCCCTCACCTCATCCACAGCCCAACATCGCTGATGGAAAAGGCGTCCATCATGGAGGAAAAGCAGAGCAGCTCCATCACTTAAAAAACATATCCATGAGTTTATGCAAGGAAAATTAAGTATGAGGAGCGGGAGAAGTCTTTTTTCCAGCCCGGCCCAGTCTCCTGGTGTGATTCCAGCAAGCTGTATGACATTTATGTGCCTGCAACCAGCTATGCTGACCTCCTGCCAGGACGTGGGTAGGTTAAGGCAGGAAAAGGTGTTGGACAAGTGGAAGAAGCTGTACAAAAGCAGCGTTTATTGGCATTTTGATCATGTTTGTGAAAGGCTTTTGTAGCTGCACTGGATCAATAATGCTAGACACAAATCCTTTGTGGAAAAAATGAGGTGTGCATCACTGCCTTGTGGTTAGATGGAAACAGAGAAAACACTTGTTGTGGCAAGGAAATCCCTTCACTCCTTTTAAATCACTGAATTTATCATCATTGCCATCTTTGAGTAATAACCACACGTGATATTTATGCATCCCCAAATACTAATAGTGACAGTTATGTAACAACAACAAAAAACTGCAGCAATTGTGTGCGTCAGCAATTAGCAGCAGCCAGAGCCCTGAAAGATGTTGGGAAAGAAGTTCCTTTTGTGTGTGTGGTTGTGTTTATTCCCTGGTGACATGCTGCTAACAAGCTGCAAACCAAGGATCACCCACAACAAACAGAAACAAACAAACAAAGTTTTGTAGACGGTGGTAATACTTAGCTTGATTCTCTTTAAAAATAATTATAGCCCTGTTTGTGACAACTGGAAAGGCCACATTTGTTCCAATAAAACTGCTTGTTATTCTTCAGGAATGACATTTGGAGGTGTTTCCTTATGCAATGTAGATGTTAATGAGAGTAGATCTCCATCAATGAAATATTGATGTATTTCTCATCTTTGCACTTGCAGGGTTTTTGATTCTGCAGCTTGTGGTCAGTTGTTTACTTGCCAGTGAAATAGCAACACATTTAATGATGTTCCAGAGATCTGTCTGAGGACTGACCATCAAAGAACAGAGTCTTGGGGATTTGGGCATTAGTGAAAAGTTGCTTAAAGTCTGGACATCGATCCAAATATCTCTACTGCAGTTTATTCGATGCATTATAGATTTTGGGGAAGGTGATAAATGGTCCATATACCTTCAAATTAACCCAGGTGCCTCCTGTGCTCTCACAAGGTAGTTGTTACCTCTGACTCCAAGTACTGTGCTGTGCTTGTATTATTCACCTATGCTTTGACAGCACAGCAGTGTCTCAGCTCATGCACTGTCTGAATGCAACACTGGATCTGAATGTGCCCTGTATTAGACCCTGGCATCTACTCAAACCAACTTCTTAGACATTGTCAGGATAAAAACCCATATAGGTATAATATAGATACTCAAGCCTACCTTCAGTTGAGATTCATTTAGCTTTGGTTGTAACAGGGACTGAGCTTGTGCTCACAGGTAAATTTGTGCTCATTCCTGAAGAGATGCTGAGGGCAGAGATGTGCAGTACACATACCTGTCACTGGGTATGTATTTTATTCCTCCTTCTTCCTCAGAGATTGGCTTTGGGCCAAGGTGAGAAGAAGGAGAGGGGACTTTGGCCCAGACAGTCTTGATTCCTGAAGTTAAATAGTGGAACAAGACTTTCTTAGAGCCAGGACCACCTCCTCCCCTGCCCCATGGGACCTTCTCTGTCTTGTATTATTATTGCTGTATCTATTAAGATTAATGACTTCCAAGGCCGTTCTAAAACTATTTAAGTGCCTGATGATCCATCTGAAACTCATCTCCAGTCTGTGCACAGGTCCCAAACATTAATCTTTATAGGTGACCATGCTGGCTTATGGGTGGAAATGAGGTATATGCACATTATTTGGCAGGAGCTGTATATGGGATAGAGCTCTCTGGCAGCAGACACAGGGCCTCATACAAATGAAAACTGATGGCTTAATGTTTTGTTACATTTTTTACCCCCAAGAGTTATTGCCTCCTGATTGCAGGGATGGATTGAACCGTAGGGTGTTTCTGTTCTGGGAGAGGCTGCTGTGTGTTAGCCTTGAGCTGTCACCTGGGGAGCAGGGGCCAGGGGGATCCTCTGCTGTTCCCACATTTTGTCCTGGCTGTGCTCAGCACCAGCACATCCCACCACCAGTGTCTGAAGATGGGGTTAAACACAGGCTGGAGTTGCACTAGAGGCAGCATTTCTGAGGGAAATTTCACAGCATTTCTGTGGGGGTCCAGGGAGGATGCAACCAACTCTGCACTAATTTCTAAATATGCATCTCATTATTCATGGACCTACCATATGTAGCTGTATTTAGATGATTTTTAATTGCCAAACCTATCACCAAGGTCTGCTAAATTCAGTGAGCAGAAAGGAGAGATGACTTCCAGAGGGAGCCTGAGACTGCCCAGCGGAGCTGATGTGAGAAACCATCATTTTTTATGTCTTCATGTATTTTACAGCAGAACAAGGCACCGAGGTGAGGATGCTCAAGGTGGATTTGGCAGTTGCACATGTAAAGACCTGTTGGATCTTGTTACTCCCAAAAGCTTTGCATCTCAGGAGCTTCCTCAAAGAACTCTCCCGTGCACTCATGGGGCTACTCCTGCAATCCCATCCTGGCTGTCCTCATGCTCCAGAGAACACCACCCTGCCAAAGATCACAGAATCATGGAATCAAAGAATGGTTTGGGTTGGAATGGACCTTAAAGCCCATCTGCTTTCATCTAGTTTGGATGCAAATATTTGCTACTTAGATAGCAGATGAATCATCCATGACTGTAGGTTAAAAACACATTTACTATTTCTGCTCTCCTAAGGGGAACATTTACGGAAGAAGACTAACCTGGAGCTCTCCCAGTGACTGGGCTGACCACAGCATACTCAGCAAAACTAGGTATAAGGTTAAAATGAAACACCTGCATGGAAAATGTTTGCAGAAGAGAAGTCCTTGTTTGCCTGGGAGCAAGAGAATTAAAGGCATTCATCCAGCTCAGTGAAATACTGTGAGATCTATGGGTGGGAAGTGCTAAGTATTGCAATTATTATTTACTATATATTAATATTTGTTATTCAGGAGGATTTGTGTGTGGAAGGAACTTGGAAGATCTGGGCTGGCTCTGTGTGTGCTGGGGCTCTCAAGGGATTTTTTAGTGTCTACCACAATTATAGATGAGGACTGAGTGAAATCTTGTGGTTTTGCTCTACAAAACATTAAATTCAGTAACTGCCCATGTTTTCAGGGAAAAAAAAAAGGAAAGTCAAATACATCTTTCAAAATGTATTTGAATGATATTTCAATGCTGTGGCTGGAGTGAAATATTTTTTAAAAGGGATCACATGTGGCTATTGGGGAGAAGTATAGGCTTAGGCTCCTGGTCATAAAATCAAGCACTACAGATGAGGGTGTCAGGTATTTTAATCCTCCTGTTTTCCCCAACCCACAGAGAAAATCCACCTTCATGTCCTGTTTGCAGAGGTGTTTTTGCCTCTGTGTTGCTCACAGTGGTTGGCATTTTGTGTGAAGTTGTACCTGGCTGCAGCTCTTCTCGCTTCACCTTTTGGTACTTGCAAAAGAGAAAAGCAGAACACCTCCCTGTGGACTTGGGGAAGCTGGATTTTCATATTTTCAAAGACAACACATCTTTCTGGGTGAACTGCAAAAATTGCCAAGAAACATTTAAGGTGTGTTTGAACAGTTGCTTACTGTACCTCTTCAGATTAGTGAGTGCATTTAGATGTTTAGCTATAAAAACCAGAGTTTATTCCTCTTCGTTCTTAAGTAAACACTGGAAGTTCAGATCCTCCAGACCGGATAAGACCTCTGGTTCATCAGGTCTGGCATTCTGCCTCTGGCAGTGACTCAAATCTGATAGTGGGAGAAGCTGCTGCTGTGAGCGCAGCGGTGCAGTGGGACAGGGGATGAGGGATGTTTGTGTGCTGGGCTGCAGGGACCAGCTGGGTACTGCATGCTCCAATCCTGCCTCTCCTGAGCAGCAAACCCTTTGGTTTCACATTGTTACATCTTCATTAGTTTTAAAACACTGTGAAATATTAGATATGCTTCTTCACAGGAGCCTCATTGCTTTCATCAGCAGTGCCTGCAGAACTGCTGCTGTCTCTTGGCCTTGGCTGTAGCAGCACTCTGCCATGAGAAATCTCCAGTAGTTTCTGTTCTTGCTCCCCCTGATGTGCTGGGGTCCTTGGTCATGGCTCACACACGTAGAAATTGCTGGTGTTAAAGTCTGCAGGTGGGAAAAGCATTCCGCAGGTTCACTTCAGCGTTTCTAAGCGCTCCTCCCAGTGCTGCGGTGTGTCTGAGCTCAGCTGTGGTTTGGTTTCTTTAAACTTCAACCCTTATGTGACATATAATAACTCTAAACTGCATTAAAAGCCAAGATTACAAGGTTTAACATGAGGTGAAACAGTATATGGGAAATAAGGATGCATGAAAGATTTTGTACAAAGGAAGTAACCCACTGCGCATAAACTGGGTAGTTGCTCAGGGCAAACCTTTAGGATTTGATGGATTATTATCACTGAGATCCCATGTTAAAGAGTGTTTATTTATTATAGCTCCCTAGTCCTCCTCCTCCCACCGTGTCCCAGCCTTGGGGCTCTGAAAAACTCAGAAATTCCACTTCTCCCTGACTGCCTCATCACTGATGCTCAGCATCTGGGATCTCCATTTAATGCTGGAGCTCAGACCTGTGCTGCTCTCCTGCGCTCCACTGTAAATAAACAGGAGAAACATGGTACGACTGAAGTTTTAGCACTCCTGTCTTCGGAAAACTTTTGTCTCTGTCCCTTCATCCCCTGTCCCAGCCCTGTCACCCCACTGGCACTGCTGAGGCTGCGGGATTGTACCTGATGCTTTTCTCAAGAGCTGTGAAAGGCAATATTGTTCTAGTTCTGTCACCAAATGCTGCCGCTGAGCATTTCCAGTCTCCTAATTACGAACGTAAATGCAGTGAGTCAGATCTCAGTGGATGGCTTTTCTGTGCTGCCTTCCTCTTGTTTGGGTGACTGACTCTTCCTCATTAACGTCTGAATGGAAACTCTCCTGAGAAAATGACCGGAAATCCTGTTTTCCGGACAGGTACAGGTTTTGTGGGGTACAAAATCTTCCTAGATTTGAGTGAAGGAGTAGTTTGATGCTGACAGTCCAGATCTGTCTCATGACAAATACAGCAGCAAAAGAACAAGGAAATTTGCTGCGAGCTTTCAATGCTCCTATTCCCTATTTTCCAGCACTTCATTTGGGTCATTTGTTTTACATTTATACATTTAATGTTATCTAACTGCAAACTGAAAATCAATGCAAAATAAACCAACTCCACTCCTTTACTTCTTTTTCTCTTTTCTTTCTTTTTTTTTTTTTTTTTTTTTTAAGTGTAGGTTGTATTTGTTTTGGTTGGAATTTGGGAGAAGTGACTGTGCCCTAAAGGCAAGAGGTGTCACCAGCAGAGCAGGGTGCATCCCTAATCTGCTGACTGCAGTGACACTCCTGGCAGGGCTGGGAACTGAGAGCCTCTTTTGTCTCTGACAAAAGGAGCACCACGTTCAAAGCACGTATTACTTGATAAGATATTCCTGCTGGAAAGGAAATAACCTTGGAGGCCAGAGAAAAAAAATTACATTATCCATTATGCCTGGCAGCACATAGCCCAGGCTTTAGTCATGGGTAGTCATAACCATCTAAACTGCTGTGCTCCCATGTCTTCCCTGGAAGAATTATTCAGCAGCCTAACACATTTCATCATTGGGAAATATTTCCCGATATTTAGCCTAAACCCTTCCTTTCTTAATCTCATCCCATTACTCTTAATTATGCCCTCCATACAAATGCAGATAATTTCTCTCCCTCCTTGATGTTTACAGCCTCCAGATACCTGTAGGCCCCTATCATGTCCCCTTTGCTATCCCCAGCTCAGTGATATGTGTTTGGCTCTGCATTCCCCTCCTTAGAACTCAGCCCGTGCTCTCTGTCCCAGCTGCCTTACCATGGTCCTCTGTTTTCCTCCAAACCTCTTTCCAGCCTCTTCCCTGCCAGTGCTCTGCCGTGAGGGACTCTGGTTGGAATGCTCCCCACAGAGCTGGGTCAGAAGGGCTGTCCCTGTGCGGTGTCCTTGTGCCCTTCAGGACACACGCCGGTCCCCGTGACCTGGCCAGGCTGTCACTGGTGCTCCCTTCCCATCTCCTGCATCTTCTTGGACCAAACTGTGTTTTCGACCTGCTTTGCCTTTCTTCTTCCAGAACTTTTCTCAGCTCCTCTCCTCCATCCCAGGGAAAAGATAGCCAGGAGCTGCTTCTTTCTCTCTTCCCTGGGCAGCAGGACTTGCCGAGCTACTGCAGAGATACCATCACGCCATTTCATTCTTTTGAGTCTTTTTTCACCCCGAGAAGTTAAACCTCAATGGCTATTTGTGGGACCATTGGTGTTAAAGCTGGTGGCTGGGGGACAGTCCCGGGTGTCTGCAGTTGGAGAATCACTGCCCAGCAGTGCTCCCCCGGGACCCCTCCCGCAGCTTGCGGGATGCTGTGAGGTTCGGTGTCCCCCTTCGCAGCACTCGGCTCCCATCATCCATCGGCAGCCGTGAAACCCGAAACGCCTCCTCGCAGCCCAGGGCAGGCTGTTAATTCCTCCCAGTGTAAATTCCCACCCGGAGCTGTTTCCTGACAGCGGGCGGAGGACGGGCCGGTGTGGGATGTCTGGCCACTACAAATTAGAGCGCTGAGTGGCAGCTCTCGCAGGGATGCTGCTCCCTTCTCCTGACACGCTGGGCTGCCTCAGGCTGCAGGCTCTTGATCATCATGGCATGTTCCCCTCGGTGTCCCGCAGTTAATTATTTCTGTGTTGGGTTGCAGATATCATCTTCCCCTGACCAGCAGTGCCTGCAGCAACGACAACAGCGAGAGCAAGCAGGTGACTGGGAGCCCTGGGTGGTGGCAGCGGGGCAGCTGGCTCCATGCAAGCCCTTTCCCTCCAGGATTGCTGTGCCAATGCTGGACTGTAAGTCTCAGCAGCGAGATTTTTGCCTTCTTCCTTCTTCAGCATGTGAGGAGGATCCAGATGCGCCTTATCAGTGACAGGAGAGACATGCTGGAGCAGGCAAATGCCCAGGGCAAGGTCACATCTTGTGTTGCCTATGGATGATGATCTCTGCCCTTCAGAAACTGTCTCTTTGAGGTCAGATCTTTGTGTCTTGCATGAAGGCAGTGGGGAGCTGGGCTGGGAGGGGAGATTGAGTCCTGGTTCAGAGCAGCAGCAGCCAGCTCACACACAGAATCATCCTGGTCATGACTGCAGGGCATGACCTTCCTCCTGGAGGCACAAACCCAGCAGGATCAGATCAGGTTGGAGTCCTCTGGTCCAATCAAACCAGCCTGGGAGGACGCACTGCAAACCACCACTTGCACATGCTAAAGGATGGCTAATGCCTGTGGTCAGTGCGCTGGAGAGGAGCTCCCTCCAGCAGAATCCATTCCTTCTGCCAGGACCTCCTCTTGAGGGTGGTTACAAATACATAGCTCCTTTGAAGTGGAGCAGCCAACATCCCCTCCATCAGAGCAACCACCTCTCATTTTGATGATGGTGACATTGCTCCTTGCATTTAACATCTGTGTGAACCCCAGACAAGGTGTGCCCTTGGAAAGCCCTATCTCACGGATTTCCATTGCTAACCCCTCCAGCGAAGGCAGGAGCTCCCTGCAAGCCTGTTCATGCTGAAACACCCACCAGGGGCTGTGCATCACCAGCTGTCACTGTCACACAAGGGGAGGGCAGTACCAGGGGCACCAGGCAGGCACAGCTCCACGGGCTTGCTCTCGCATGGTGTGGACGAGGAGGCTCACAGCATCTCCCCTTCCTGTCACACAGCCAGCAGAACTGCTCAGCTGTGCGGACACAGCGCGGCACACACTGCCCAGTGCTGCAGGCAGGTCTGCTGTCAGGCCAGAAAGCATTTGCCCTTCAAAATGTGCTTTGAATAGCACGAAACTGGCACCTCCTTTTAATGATGAAGTTGGGGAGTTACACTGACAGTGTGAGTCACGCTGCCCTGTGCTTTGGGAAGGCCGTTGCCCATGTTACGCACACATGCGCAAACCTGGGTGGGAAGGACTGCTGTCGTGCTTCTCTTTTCCTGATTTTAGCAAATTAACATTATTAGGAATACACACAAGCTAATTGTGAGTGGTTTGGGAAGTGTAACTTCGTACATGTCTATCTGAATTTGCTGTAAGTCTGTGTATTTTGACAACCATCATGCTGTCGCTTCTCTGTTTGCTTATTTCAACTTTATAGTTTGCAAATCAGCAGCTACTGACAACTCTTAATTCTCTCTGTTTTATGTATCTGGACCTGACTAAATTTGAGACTTAATTTGTGCTTTTGTCTTTGTCAGGGAAATATTTCTATTTATTGTGGGCAATTTTACTGACATCTGGCAGTTTTGTACAGAAATGGTTCAATGCTGCATGTGTTCTATTTTTTTCCAAAGGTTTTGCTTAGCTGCATGTTTGTACAGCAGAATACTTTCTGCTGTTCTTCCTTGTACCTATTCTTTCAATGAATACCGTTTCGCTGTGATCTGACAAGCTCATACTGCTCCAGTGCAGCAACTTGCCCATACATATTGTGGTGTTGTATTAAAGAGCTCCCTCATTATTTCAGTGCAATGTGTATCTCCAGCATTTGTCAAGGCTTGTTTGATTCAAACATGTTTGTCTTATCAGAGGGGGAAAAAACCAACCAACCCTTTAGAACTGTCAATGGGGACAATTAATAATGTTAAATAAACAAAAAGAAGAATAGCGCACCGTAAGGAATGCCTCGCTCTTATGGCACCAATGAGGAAGTAAGGTATTGCAGCCAGCATGGAAATGAGCTGTGTTCCAGGCTGACTACATGCCCCAAATGGGAAGAGTCACGGAAGAAGATGGGCGATGGCTGGAAGCACCAGGGATGTGAAAGCTCCTGGGTGCCCTCCCTTGGGGACCAACGCTGATCCAGGCAGGACTAAAGTCACCCCTGCCTCTTGTCCAAGCAAGTGGGTGCCTAAAAAGTGTGCACTTCTCCTTAGTGTCATTTCTATATAATGGAATTATTTCAGGAAAGTTTGAGTCATTTGTCAGGAACACTTAAAATCCCAGTGAAAAATCTGAAGTGGTATTAAAAAATCCTCAAGTGGCACCATCTCTGTGACTACTTGGAAGAACGAGATTAATCATTTAAGAGTTGTAGTATTCCTTATTATAAATTCACATTTTTAGCCAAAAGTAGCTAAAAACCTGAATTTCATGCTTATTGACCATTTTGTTTTTCATGCTGACAGGTGGATCAGAGACAAGAATTTCAAGGCTTTTACCTACAAGGCCTGACTCACATCTCTTGTACTAATTTTATACTGACATAGTCTCATTCCCATCACAAATGCTTTAGAAATTACACAGGTGTCAGTTTTGCTCCAGAAAACTTCCATGGAGCTCTGGTAAGGTGAGGAGGATGTGTCAATCTTCTGTGGTAGTTTTACACCTGCAAAGCTCCCAGATTCAGTTGCTCTCCAGGGTGAGTGTGTGTCACTTCTTGCCTTTTTTTGCCTCGGGAGCCCATCAGTGAAATGGATGTCACCGTATCCCATTTCAAAATGCTTTGTGGTAGCTGTTGTAAGTGCTGTTGGTAACTGTCAGGAGTAGTTCCAGGCATCCCTTGTACTAGATTAATTTCATCATCAGATAATAAAAGGATACAGTTTTTATTTCTCAGGATATACTTTAATTTCTTATTGTTTTATTCGGCCCCCTGCCGTGACCCAAGTCTGAGCTGTCCTAGTGAATAGTACCAGTTCTCACACCAGAGGATTCAAGTGTGTGTACATTGCAATCTGAACAGCAGAGGTTAAGTGAGATGACTTTGCCATTGGAGAAAAGCGAGTGTCTTTTGTTTAAAGCTTGCTTTGCTCTTGCCATCATGAAGTGCAAAACCAGGACCTTCCCTTCCATGTGAATTTCAGGCTACTCAGTGTAACTCCTGGTGTTTTGGATTGACCCTGCGGAACAAAAAAACTGAACTTTGACTTTGTTTAAATCAGAGGACTGATGAAAAGGAAGACACATACTAGCCGAGCTTTATAAATTTCCAGTGACGTGCAATCTCTTTTGGACTTTTTCCCGTGGACTTCTGTGGAATTCCTCATTTGCACTGCTCTGTGCTATGTGGGAGCTCATAGAGTCCCTCTGAAGACAATGGGTCCCTTTGTTTTCAAGGGAACAAGACCCCAAGAAGAAAAGGAAGATCAGCCTGTGAGTACTATGCTTTCTAATTGATGAAAAAGATTAAAGTATCTTGAAGCAGATACTGCCAAAGCATGGAGTATAAGCATGTGCATGGCTTCTTTTGAGCCTCTCTTTCTTTTCATTCCTTGGCCAGAAGAGATTCCTGGCAGTGGGATGCAGGGCTTTGTACAACTGATGTGGTGCTCTTCTACTCTTACTAAATGGACCAGAGCAATTCCCACTGCTCTCAGCCTGGATTGTTTTGCCAGCACTCAGTTCACTTGGAAAGCTTTGGCCTTAATACACATATTCAGCACACATTCTTTTAAGTGGTTTTCAGTACTCTCCATAGAAAGAAGGGGAAAAGATAATGATCCTGTGGAAATTTTGGTAAGAACTGAGTATAACCTTGGTGTCCAGCTGACATTCAAGATATTCAAGGCTATGTTTTGCTGTTCTTTACTACAGCTCCAAGACAGTGGACCGAGGCAAAGATTGTCTAAGGTAGTTAGATTAGAGTCCTCGTTTCCAAGTGCACCTCCACATCCAGGTCCATCTTTTCATCTGTATTTTGCTTATTGCCCTCAACATGTGCAGAGACCGGTGTGAAAGCAACACCTGCTTTTATTCCTTTTCTACCATTTCATCCCATTAAACGCGTTCTTTCCTGAAATGCTCCATGATGACATGATTGCAAACCTTGGCACATGTGGGTTTTACTGGGTTCTTTGCATGTGTTCCTGGCAATGATCTGCAATCCCTAATTATGGCTGTTAGCAGAGGTTCAGCACAGCTGAACTCAAAACTTGAGCCCCAGAGCTGGTCTTCCTGCCGGGAACTGTGATATCATGACATTTTGTTTCATTAGTAGGCATGGCTGCCAAGGGTTTGGGCTTCTCCAAGGTGAGGTTGGTCCCCATTTCCCCATGACCACCCCCTTGGTGGAGCCACTAGGTGCACAAGACCCAGCCTAGGTTAAACCAAATGAGCATGAGAAAAAATGGGGAGTTCCATGGCATTTTTCCTCAGAGTCTTGGACATGACCTGAGAAAAAAGTGCCCCAGGGAGGTTGAGCATCTCTCTTGCAGAGAGGTGGCATTGCCTGGGGCACCTTTACTGGGATCAGCTCCCACTCAGCAGCATTAGGTGCCAGTGCTGGATTACTCAACCCTCCCTTTTCGTAACAAGCCAGAAAATTTTCCACTATGCCCCATGTATGCTGCAGTCCTGGTAGGGAGCATGGTGATGGCGACTATTGTATCAGAGCTCACTGAATCTTTCAGGAGTTCTGGGTGTTTGGGTTTATGTCCTGAGGAGCATTTCCATCCCTATTGCTTCTTTTTGGTCCTGCAGTGGCTCTGCTGTATCCTCTTCTGGTTCAGGTCCCTGTTTCCCTGGGAAATAAGTTGCGATTACTCCTTGCTTCCTCCTGAGTCTCCTCATGTCAGCTTTGAATTTTATGGGAAACACGAGCAGCTGCCATATAATCTCCATCTCCTTTGTCCCTGAGTAGCATCATGGATGCAGTAAATTGCACATCCCGGGTTTTGGATCTTTGATGCTGTAAGATGATTTGTAAGATATCTTCACAGACATCTAGATCAGCTTCACCTTCCTCGGGAGGTTTGAATAGCTGAGGCTGTCAGACTCTTGTGGAAGATGGCCCAGGTTTGGAAGGGGCTGTTCTCAAGTTCAACAGAGCCTCAGGCCAGCCTCTGCTTAGGAGGCTTAATTCCCTTTCCCACTAGGCCATCTGATTATGAATAACCGTGACTGAATGTTGTATGTCGAAATCCATAATCCCCTGCAAATTGTTTAAAGTCTTGTCCATTGAACTGCAGACCTTTATCAGACAAAAATTTATGGGATTCCATGTCTGGCAAATGCAAATATAATGTGTGCTGTGACATGTTTTGGTGTCAGATTCTCTATATTATTGGATAATATTATATTGTTCCAGGCTCATGTGAGTAATAACCCCAATTAAAACGTGATCTTTGCCAAAAAGTATAAATAAATCTGTTTTAGACAGCTCAAGTATTTCTTTGTCAAGCTTTTTTATTTTTTAAGCCCCCACTTTTATTTTACAAGTTGCTCTTCTCAACATTAATCCGTGAGCAGCACACTGAGCATCATGGGCTTTCCTTTCCTTTTGCTCTAACAGGCAAATGGGAAATAACACTTCCATGTCCAAAAATCCTCATGTTGGATGACATGAATCAAAAATTGTAAAGTTGCACCATGTTGTGAAATAGATTTTCCAATATTTTTTCCTTTTTGCTGAGGTTAACTTTTCTGTATTGGGAAAGATGTCTAGTCTGGGAAAGACATCTAATCTGGGCAAAGGTTTGTGGTGCAAATACCCTCAAACCAGACCTACACAAGCTAACAGTAAGTTAAAGGCAGCAAAATGGACAGTGTGTTGCTGCTCCAAATGAGTTATCCCGGGCTAAGGGCTACATTAACAGAGCCATTGTGCTTTTGGTACCCAAGCAATGGGCTCTGGGCAGTGGACAGGTTTTATAGAGGTATCAGCCTGCTCAGAGCAGACTCACAGATCTCAAGCAAAGTACTTCATTTTTTTTTAGTGGAGATGTGCTAAGATGCTTAAAATAATGTTTGCAGCCATTAGGCTGTACTCACAAGTGGTGCAGATCTTGGGGTTTGCTTGGAATGGAATTGTGCTAAGTATAAGGATTTATTGCCTGCCTCACACTTGGATGCTATGTTTTATTCTACCAGTAAATAATGAGGGCAGCAGAACTGCAATTTAAATTCTCAGAGAAATTTGGCTCTTAAACTCTTGCTGGAGGGCTGGACTTGGAAAAACAGCTTATTCCCTTGCACCTAAAAGGTGCTAAATAAATGAACTTTTCTAGTCATTTCAGGTTGAAGAGGTGGCTCACATGAGCATTTCCATGAACTTTATTCTCATCTGGAGAAAAAAGCAACTAGAAGGTGAAAACAAAAAAGAAAAACATGGTCAAACATGCTGCAAGTAGAAACCTGAGTAGTGCTGTAATAAGACTTAGACCAGCTCTGGTTCAATGTGAGAGAAACTGGAGTGAGTTAAAATGTGTGGTGTGGTGGTGAGGTTGTGCTTGGGGGATGATGAGAAATCCTGCAGGATCATATCTCTACAGGGAAATCCCACCTCTGCAGAGGTGGCATCACTTTTCTCTCTTTGATCCCCAAAACCATTCTGATCCTTCAGAACCCAGCTATGAGATTTTTTTCCCTGCTGTGGACTCAAGTAATTCTTAGCTCTTCACTTGGGTTTCTGCTGGCTGGGGAGGGTATATTTTTAAATGGTGTTAGTGGAAATTTTGATTCAGGGCTTTTTGAAATCCCTGGAACTGAAAGCTTGAAGTTCAGGCTGTTGCATGGTTTCCCTGGACATGTCTTCTTTTTTTTTGCCTGGAAATTTTATACCAGTGGAATCAGGGGATTTTACATATTTATCCAGGATTTCCAGCATCTGGTGCCTGGCTGGAGCAGTAGCTCTGCCTGCCTGTCACAGACAGGGACCCTCGGGGCATCCCAGTCCCATCCCTGTGTGGGCTCTGTGTGTGTGTCCACCACAGCAGCCTGTGCCTCGCCCAAAGCCTGCCAGGAGCTTGTGCTACAAAGCACACAGCCCACTTCAGGCAGCCCCACGGAGCTAAAACAAGTTGCTGTTGGATCACAGCTTGACTTCAGCTGTCCTGGTGGAAGTCAGGAGGGATGCTGCTCTGAGGGGTGTGGTTTACCCGAGGGAAAGATGAGCATCAGCCGTGGGGCTGTGTCACACAGCAGAGCAACCGAGAGAGTTAATGACAGGGGAATGGGTGGGTCCTTCATCCTCTAACTCATCGTGTGTTTGACCAGCCCAGGAAGTGCTTTATCTTCAGGTAAATTCTCAAAGAGAAATTGTTTCCTCTTTAGCCTCTGAACAGTAGCTCAGTCTGAGGGAGCTAAGCCAAATCAATCTATTAGGGATAAGAAGAACACCAGTTTTTAGAGAGCTGATGATAAATTTTCATTGGACTTGGCAGAAGCCTGTGATATTGAGTCCAACCAAAAATTGGCTCCATGGGTGCCGAGACATGGAGTTTCCTCAGCTCTTTGGCTCTGCCCTTATGAACTGATTTCAGCTTCAGCCTGAGAAGATGAGAGAGCTTTCCAGTACCTCCCTCAGCTCTACTCCTCCCAATGTCCATCCCTTAGTCCTGCTGGCATTTCATGGCACATGATAGAGGTGTTGTGAGCACTGGTGTCCTGGAAAAGCCAAATCTTCTGCTTGTGTAAAGTATGATTTGAAGTTTTCTATTTCTGAAGTATTTTAATTTTTTCCCCCTCTTTGCTGGATTTCTTTCATTAATTTTTTTTAAACACACTTCCAAGTTCTTTGCAGAAGCATGAGAAAAATGTTATTTAAATGGATTTAGACATTTTTATCAAAACTCTGCTCACTCTGTGAATTTGACAACCATTTCAATAAAGTTTTCATAAATCTGGGAAGCTTTTAATCCAGTATATCCAATGCAATGAGCATATTTTCTTTGCAGGGCATTCTGTTGCTTAATAAGGTGTATTTTCTTACTTTTTCTTTTCCCTAGACCTCACTGATTGTCTGTCCTGTGGAGGATGGTGTAAATGGATGGCTTTACTAACTCCTAACCAAGGAGTAAGTAATAGAAAGGAGTCAAGATCCAACCACCAGCTTTGTAAATGTGAAGTCTTATTGTCTTTTCTTTTAATAGCAAACTAGAATGTGCTTTCAGAACCAAATGCCACTGGTTCATTGATATCACTTTTTATTTGGAGCCCTGTTGCACATTTTAGGCTCTTCCTTGCTGAGGAGCTGCCTAAAGCAGGTGGCTAAAAGCAGAAATTCCTGTTGAGAGTCCTCAATTTCTGTTTACCTTTCCTCCAAATCCAGCTTGAAAATGGGCACTCTGATTTGTATCTTACATTTCAAAATTTGAACAAACTGGAACAACTGAGGTTTACCCTTTATTTTTTACTCAAAGTAGTGCTAAAAATGTTTTGAAGGGGCAGTAAAAAATTATGATTTAAGTTTATTTCTGCATTGGGCCAAGAAAAAGTAGAAGTGAGGCAGTTTTCATGCAATTTCAACTTCCAGGAGAGCTTTCTGTGTAAAAAATGTATTCCATTCCCATGGTTGCATGAAGGGCCATTCATTAAACTAATGTGGGAGATGAACAAAATCCAGAGAGCTTTGCTAAATATGGGAACCAAAACCTAACACACTTTTTAAGAGAGACAATAGAAATCTATTTAATGAGGTAAATCTGACCAGAGATTAACTTTGTTCAGGATATTTTCTAATTGGAAAGAAGCAGTGGGGTCATCCAGATCCCTTTGAAAATTTATTGCCGTGCTCAGGAATTCCTCATACATCCCAGGACTGGGAATCTGAACAGCAGGCTGTTGTGGCAAGTAAAAAAATAAATGGTGTTATCTTGATAGCCAGATAACACAGTATCTGCTCACATAAAGTCATTTGGAGAATATTGTTTGTGAAAACCTCTTTGCTTTGGATCCATTCCTTCTTCTTTCCGTTTTCTGATAAAAAATCCCAAACACCAAGCAGTTAAAGGCTGCCATAAAACTGAGAAGAAACACTGACACTGGTGCTTTATCATGCTCCATCTGGGAGGCGAGCCAGCTCTTCCTACTTCAAGTTTATTTCTCCTACTCTGCTTTACCTCAGATAATGTCTCATAAACAGTTAAGAGGGTCATTTGTAAATGTCTTGGAATGGTTATTGCTCTCATATAGGCTTTGGATCTTCGTGCTTGAAGTGAGTGAACATCAAGGTAAAAATCAAAACAAATTCCCAAGCCCAGGGTGAGGACTATTTGGGAATGCCTCCTGTTCCTAGGACAGAAAAGTTGCTATTTTTCTCCACCTTATTTTTTAAATTGTAAGCATCATCTCTCAGATTAAGTGAGGCTTGCTTGCCAGGCTTGGTATATCACTGAACTTCTTTTAAACCAAGGACCAGAATACCTAAAGAGAGTCCAGCTGGAGCATTTTAGCAGAATATGGTCCCAAACAAGTAGGTTACTGAGCAGCAAGTCTCTGGGGGCAAACTGCTAATTTCAACCAGGATTAGATTGTTAAATGAATTAAACCCACTGGTAGCCAGCAAAAGCAGCATCTTTGGGAGGGCATGGGACCTGTTTTCTCCCTCTCCTCATTGGTGCCTCCTTCATAGGTGCTCCTTTTTTTGGGAAAAGAAAGACCTCTGCCTGCAGGTGTTACCTGGTTGCCTGTAGAACCCAGGTGCCTGTTCCAAGAGCAGCAGGTACATGATTTATCTTAATATATCATTACATATTCATCCCCTGACCCTGTCCATCAGTACATGATCCCCACAGCTGGGGATGCCTGCGGTGCCCATGAGCCAAACTGTGGTGCCTGAGCCATGGGATGCAGGACAGGGAAAAGGAGCTGGTACAACACAACCCCTGCAACCTTTTGATGTGCTGAAACAGCATCCCCGAGCCCTGCTCCGAGCAGAGGCAGCAATAAGGGCTCCATCCCCACACTGCTGCGTGTGTCAGACCATGTGGTGAAAAAGGGGAGTTTGGCTAATTTCTTGTGACTGTGTTTGAAGAGGCAGCTGCAAAAAAGACATTTACAATAATCTTTCATGTTCTCCAAAGGAAAAGAATCCACCTGTGTAATCTTTCAAGTTAAGCTTCCCTCAGGTCTTGTTTAACATTATGAATATGGCAGCTCATATAATTTTATTATCTGAACTAAATATTATTCCTTCTCTGTCTTCCTGCTATTTCTCCTAATCCTTATCAATAAAACTACTAGGGTACAATGATTTTATAGGCCGCTGCTTGTCTTCTTCCTTTTATTACTTCAGCTGTATTGTCTTCAAATAAATGAATTAATCTCACAATTAGAAACCCAAAGCAACCTTACACAACCCACACAGCTACATCAGTCATGAATGCAGAAGCAGAGATGATTGGATATTTACTTGTGATATCCTAGCTCTGAAAGGATTCTTTGGAAAACAGCAAAAAGAAGAATGTGTTGAACTGGGAGAGGAAACTGGGATCTACTCCTAAATTGGATTGGAATTATTTGAAGATGGGCTGTTTGGAGAAGTTCTGCTCTGAGCATGTCTGCTGCTTCTTTAGCTGTAGGAGAAGGGAAGATACTAAATTCCCTGGATTTATTGTGTATGGACAGGGTGGCGGGGTGGTGGTCTGAAGCTCTGGAGAAGGCTGCATCCTGTCCAAGAAATCAAACTGCAGGAAGTGCAACAAATCAGAAATTTTTATTTCCTGCCAATACCAGGGAACTCTGAACTGCTTTGAATTATGAGATGTGGGGCTGGGGCTTGTAGGCTCGAACTTCATCGCTTTGCCTTCAGCAAAAGGGGTATTTCTGTGCCTTGACCCTCCATAAGACAGGAGTGATGAGAGATACCTACTTTAGGCAACATTAGAGATTCCAGCTGATGATTTTTGTGCACCCTGCAGCAATCACTAAATAATTATCATGCACTAATTTTTTTTCAGCCCAAGCCTGTAATTTCTGCTCACTCGGGTAATTTTTGACTGCTGCAATCAGTGTGGTATCACTGCTAAAGCTGGTATGAGTGGATGTATCCAGGTCTGATTTTTAGTGAAGCAACCCTTGTTGCAATGCAATATATGTCATTGTAGGCAGGGTGTATTAGTTATCCTTTCATACGTGGAGAATAAATGACCGTAAAGCTTGCTAAGTCACACTGTCTGTATTGATTGTCTGCGTCTGCAGAGATTCCAATACTGGATCTCAGTGATTTAAAAACAAAATTAAATGCTCCAACTAATTATAGTTCTCTGCACGTATAGTTGCCTCTGAGTATTTGCAGCTGTCAGGTTCAAATATTTCTAATAACTGTGGCTGTGACATTTGTTCAACAGATGAGGTAAGAATAAAAGATAAAGGGGCAGCAGCCTGGTTTGAGGAATGGAAAGGAGATCGGATACAGAACTCGATGTCATGGAGCATTATAACACAGGTTTGAAGGTGGACTTGAATGCACCAGATTTTACAACTAAAACTAAATAGCAGGTGGTGTGGTAGCAACACTGAGAACAACAGGGAGAAAACACCTCGTGGAGGAAATGCTGAGAAATACGCGTTACTGCAAGCCCAGAGCTGAGAAGGCTGAATGTTAAGGTTTCTCTCAGAAGGGGTTTAAGGTCCTTGAGAAGTTTGTGTCATTTCTGTCATGTTTTCCCATGAAGGAGGGCAGCGGTGTGCAGGTGGATATCTTGCTCTAAAATTCATAAGCACCAAATCATCTGTGCAGAGGCCTTTACCTCCTTCACCTCTGGGCTTCCCTGAAGCACAACCTGGTGCTCCTGCCCACTTCACCCTGCACCATTCCTGCATTTCTGTTCCTTTTTCTGCAGAGTTCTTCACTATTTCCAAATGGTGCTTGGAGGTTTCAGACCTGGAACACCCTACCTGTGTCTTGCATAGCTGCCTTTTCTCTTTTTTCCCCCATTCCAAATAAATTTTTTCACGTTTCTGTCCTCAATTGCTGCAATGTGCTGTGCGTAAGACATGAGATACCAACAGCAATCTAGTTTTTCAAAGGCTTCCTTTTGAGAATTCCCATCATGACATTGTTGACAGGAGATACCTTAAAAAGAAAGCACCACGAGGAAAAACACATGTTTGGGTTTTTTCTTTTGTGGGGGGAGGAGTGGAGGGAGGAAAGATTAGTAGACTATTCTCAATGTATACGTCTCAGATCTGTGATCTTTGCTGCAGAATCCAACTGTGCAGATCTATCAAGTTCAGCCATGCTGGGGTATGCCACACAGGTGGATGGTTTAATCTTGACAGTTGAGCTTCCAACTGAGACAGAAAAAATGAGATGAAAAAACATGCTAAAACCTGTTCAGCTCCCAGCCAGGCTTTGGAGCTGTGCTGCTGGATAACATTGCTGCCTGTGGAACAAAGGCACAGCGATGGGTGGCTCTTTCTGTCACAGGTACTGTACTGGTTTTCCTAAAGCAATTGTGAAATAGCAAGGACCCTCCCAGCTCACAAAATAAAGGAGATAGGGTGCAGTTGTGCTTTGGTGAGGAAAAAGCAGTAACATGGATTTGGCCTTGGAGAACTTAAGTTGGAATGCAGCTGAGATCCTTGAACAGAGTGTGTGTTTCACAGGGGAATGATGATGCTCCAAATCTCTACATTTAGTGATCTTTAAATCTGCACATCATACATCCACAGAGTTCTCATTTCATTTAAATAGGATAAAACATCCTGTTCTCAGGAGGAATATTTCAGAGCTGCCTTGCTCACCCACCGGCTTCGCACTCTGCTGTCTCTGGCATGTGTCAGGTTTGGGTGCAAGTTGCATTTCTGCTGCAAACTTCCAGATGCATGTGTAGAGTTAGCATGGCTTGGGTTAACATTAAAAAAGGGAAATGTTAATGAAATGCTTAAGCACATACCTATGACACAATCTGAAACAGGTGGATGTGGAGACATTGAAGGGCTCATGCTTCACTCAAACCATATGTGAAACTCCTATTGCCATCCTAGGAGCAATGATCAAGGGCGGGAGATGACTGTTAGTGAGCATGATTTAAAACTGACTTTAGAAAGAGTAATTTATGCTTTGGAGCCTCCTCAGATGTGTACCCAGTAGGAAATTCTGTAGCTACACCTGTTTACACATCTTTCAGCTCACTGAGATGATAATGAGAAACCCAGCCCTCACTGGCACAGGGAGAGACTGTAACAATTACTGAGCTCCAGAAAGAAAATGGGTTCCAGTGACTGATTTATCAGCAGACTTTCCTGGAGGACAGATAATTCACACCAGGAGTTTTGAGGGGCCACTGGGCTGCACTCAGATTTTGTGGGACAAGGCTAGAGACTGCATCCAACAGGGATGGTAAACACACAGTGCTCTGGAGCCAGGGATTGCCCAAGACAAAGATCCCTTTCACCTCTCTTCCTTTTTGCTTGTACCCACATTTTTAAATCTCCATCTGCCCTTCATGTTTATGAAGACTTTTAGACTTGATGGGGCTTCACATCATATCACTCCTTCTGTTGAGATGTTTGCCTCATTCATTCATTCTTAGCACCATGTGCATTTGAGGGCTTCACTCTGCACCAGGGTTCATTGGGGGCTCAGCATCTGTTTAACGTCTCCCTGCCCTGATCCTGGCCATTAATGCTGCTTGATAATTTAAGTAGAGAGAAACCAGTGTCCTTAGACTCGGGATGCATGTGAGAGTGGCTTTCCTTTGGCAGAAGTCAGACATGGTGCACCTTCTAGGAAACCACAGAGATGTGGCAACTACTTCTTTGCAGGACAGAAATAAGTTAGATGTTAGATGACCTTTGTCCTCTTCCTAACATCCCCATGATGTTTTTCTTTCAAAATATTTCTTCTTCAAAATCTCACCATCTCCTCGACAATCTTCTCCAGGCAAGTGCAGGGGGAGGGCGGGCAGGAAATGCAGAGACACACTTTGAAGAGCTGGTGAAAACCTGTAGAGGTGCAGAGATATTTCTGTTAGAGAGGTCCAAAACTGGGGCTGGATCACGGGGTGGCACCAGCACCCCTCTGCACAGGAGTAGGTGCTGCACCTCTTCATGCCTCGGGAGTCTGGGCTGGGAGTGGTGGGAGTGAGGAAAATGCTTGGGGAAGTTGCAGGATCAAATGGGTTGCTTAAGTACTAGTCATTATAATTTTGTTTGTGAAGCAGCATTTTACTTTCTAAAGATAAATACAAACACGGTTAAAGATGAATAAGGCTCAGTGTAAATGGCCTTGGATGTTTAAGAAGCTACTCCTGCAGTTTTGGGATGCGATTATGTGGTGCAAATATGATCCCATCAAAGCCACTTGGAGACTCCAACCTCAATCTCATCACTCCCCTTCCTAAAATCAGGTTGCAAACCAGCAACAACACTTCTCCTTAATTATAGCCTGAAGAGTGATGTTTGGGCTGTGAATTATGTTAGATTTCACACTGATAGACGAGGAGTACAAGTGCTGATACCATCTGCAGACTGGGCACCGTTCACACATTGTGGCGCGGAGCCATCCCGCTATGCTGTGTCCCTGGCAGGTTCCTGGTCTCAGTGGGACCCACGCTGGGACCAGAGAGCACATTTATTTTCTGTGCCAAGCGCAGCTTTCCTACTGTGCAACCTTGTGCTCGCCCCTCCTTTTGTCTCCGAAGGCCTTGGGAATTGGAAGACTCCTGTTTCTCTTTGCATAAGCAGGACATAAATTCAAAGGGTTCTGCTGAATATTTGTTAAGATACATATTTATGTGCAAAACCCTCCCTACCCCTCAGAAACCATTTAGTTAAAAGAGGATAAAGATGATTTACTTATGCCTTAGGGCTGTTGCTATTTAAACACTGTACATTTATGTCTATTTATTCTGGTATTTACTAAAAAAGCATAGTTAAATTAACATAGTTAATTTAAGCATAGTTTCTGCCTCTCCTAAATCGTTTCTGAAGGCTCTTACAGCACTTCTTTGAGGCAACAAACTCAGGGATGAACAAACCACGTCATTCTGGCTGTAGGACAGTGAAAGCAAATGCCGTTTTCCAGTGGCTACAGGGAAATAAAAGGATGTCTATGGATTCCTCAGTGTGGCAAACTGCTTATTTTGGTGAAAATACCAGCTTCGCAAACTGTGTTGTCACCACACACTGCAAGAAACATGAGCGAGGTGCTTTGCTCTGTCACCTGGGTTTGCACACAGGTTCCTGACATGCCCTGAGCTCCATAATGGTGCAGAAGGGGCAAAACCCCCAGGCTTCTCTCCCTTTGAGCTGGACAGGGTTCTTTTTTCTGCTGGGGGACGTTGGCAGTAATGGCACCGGTGCAGTCGATAACTGGCTGGCTGCACTTAATGACTCAAGGCACGACAGCTCCTCTCAGCTGGCTCCCAATCCCCAGGAAATGCACCCTGGCTTGATTACTGTCGCCTAAAGAGTCACACATGTACTCTGGGAACCCTCTTTTCATTAACTTAACCTGTGCCCAAAGAACTGCTGCAGAAACAGATTTTTTCAATCAGATAATGCATTTTCAATTAAATGACTTGGTTTCTACCCATTTTCTCTTCCTTTCCTGCTGTACAGGAGCTATCTGTGTTAAATGCTGTAATAAAGCATAAAGTTGGCTGTGTCCTTCTGAAGTGACGGCGTTGGTAATTAAGATGTGTTATGGTTTTCCACTAAGTATATTTGTACCATATGGATATTCAACATATCTCAGAGCAAAGACTGTTCCTGAAAACTGAGGACAAGGGGCAATGGATGGGAATTCAGAGTGAAAAGTCACGGTAGAATTCTAGACAAGCAGGAAGCTCTGTATTCCCGTACCTGCCTGCCTGGAGTTCCCCTGCAGATGACTTTGGCACTGGTTTAAGAAACGAGCATGCACGGTTGTTGTAAGTGTAATGAATGATGTATGGCAAATGTTTGCAAAGCGGCTGAGGAAAAAAGCTGCTGGGGCAGGGCTTGGGTTTTCAGCCTGCAATAGCTGCACTAAGGAGTGGGACCTGTAGATAATGGGGCTCTGGAGTGCTGGCAGAGTTGAATTAAGCATGAATCAGAAATCTTTTTTGAATAATGAGGTAAGACATAGGAAAGGATTTCTATTCCAGAAACAATCTTCTTCTCCCTCTAAATGAATGTTTTCCAGAGCTGTTGAAGCATGGGTGTTCTATGTTCAAGGCTTAGGCTCTGGTGGCGGATGGGAAATTGCACATACTCCTTGCTCCAGAATAAAGAACAAGGACAAATCTGCTCTTTCCCAGACAGAAAAAAGCCACCAGCACCCAGAAACAGACTGTGATGGCCCCAAGGACCAGGGTCCCTCCTGTGCAGCTCTGCTGGGAAGCAAGGGAGGGTACTGCTGCTGTCCTACTCCAGGTCTCATTTCCTGGTTTGCTGGTGAGGACAGGAATGGCATTTTGCAGGTGAGGCAACATTCCTTTGGCAAAAAGTTGTCCCTCAGTCTTGGTACCCCACTGCATTTAGTGAAACTGCTACTGGTTTTCATCTCTCCAAGCTCTGTCCCAAGCTTTGCAGCTTGTCACCCTTGGCACTGCAATGTAAGAATGACCCACCGAGCCCAAAGACATCTGGAAATGGCAGATTCAGGATGTGCTAAAAAAAAAAAAAAAAAGCTTTATTTATTAATTTACTTATTTTTCTCCTGAGCAGGCATCAGCTCTCCAGGACTGTAGAGTGCTTTGTATGGAAATCCTGGTTTTGTTTTGCTGTGGCTGAAGTATAGAAAGTGGGTAAATAAGTGACATGCTCTTCCAGCAGACAGCTGCGGGCTGGATTCTGGGGGCTCCTGTACAAGTTCTTTGCTCACATGTGGGGTGAAGAAAAGAATATGGGTCAATTTATTCTGTTTTCTTTTTAGTATCACCTAAGAGTTAGAAAAGATCCCTCATTCTTAAAGTGTTCTTTGCTTTGCTAAAACAGCCTTCTGAAGAAAGTGATAAAAAAGAAATAATGGTTGAAGCAGTTCTGTGTATAACAGGTTAAATAGCTTCGAAATGAAATGTGAAGTAAATAGCCTTGAAGCATATTTATTCCTTTTTCTTGGTGAATTCTTAGATCTCACATGACACGGAGATCTTATTTTCAGGAAAAAACCATAAAACACCCATATCCTTTGGCATGTTTAATGGAAATCAATCTGAATTGAAATTTCAACTGTTAGTAAATCAATGCCATCCCCATGCTCTCTGTGAATACTTGCCTGTTCCTTAAAGATCATATTTATATTTCTTTTAAAAAAGGCCACTCAGTGTTTGGAACACAGTGAACTAGACACTAATGGTGCTTTAAAGCAATCACAAAGGATCGTGAGCCCCTGCAACCCATCTTTGGAGAACAACCATGGATTATGTGAGCCTGCTTGTCACCCCCCTTGACAAGATCACACTGTGTGATGCACCCCTGTCCCTGCTGATGGCTGCTCTGAGCAGAGGCATGGCTAAAGCTCTCCATTCATCTTGCATTTCCCAGAAAGTACTTTTCCATTGGCCTCAGACTGCTGAAATCAAACTGCCTGTGAGAGGTCCCCACTGTGCAGTGCAGCTCCACCTCTTCAGCAGTGAAGCTTGGCGGACTGGGCTGTTTGCCACGAGCTCTCTGTCCTGGGAGGTTGTCACTCATCCCTCACAGCAGCCTCTGCCCGGAGCCATCCATCACCGTGTCAGCAGCAAGCCCTCGCTTGTTCCTTTCTGTGGATCGCAATCAAAAGAAAGAGACATCCAGGGAAGGGAGGAACAGGTTACGTGTCTTGGTGTCATTCTCTCAGAGGTGCTTTTTTCAGGGTGCATGACCCCTGGTGAGGACCAGCCCCACACACGCTGTGAGGGGGCAGGGGTAGCACACACCAGCACAGTGCACAGACAGGTCTCTCCAGCTGATTGTACCTTCTCTGGGTGCCACTGGCCCTTGCTAGGTCGAGGAAATGTCATACATTAAATCTGCCATCTAGAAGTTACCTGCTGGTTTGTATGCTTAGGTTACCCATCTCATTTATTGCTTTTATGTTAATTAGTTTTCCACATTCCATGATGTCACAGCTCTTTTCTTAGACATATGTGGGACAGATTTCCAGGCTATATGACATAGGCACCAACCCTGGGAATTAGGAATATGAATGTCCTTGAAGATACCAGCTTTTTCCCAGTCCCACATAACTTGGAGGATTAGCCAGAGACTTCTTAGAAGTGCCGTGGGAAGAGGGGTGCTGTGAGATCCAGTGCCAATTCCCTCCTTGAGGATTTTTCTTGCTGGAAGCATGATAGGAAAGGGTATTTTTGAGCTGTTACTGCACAGGTCCTGTGCATCCCTCTGTGCTTGCACTGCATAATTTTACCTTGTTGACTGGCACATGCAATTTTTTCCCTGTGGCAGCCTTCCTGTCCCTACAGACAACACAAACTGGGGGAGGCTGCAGGAATAAATAATTTTTCTTGCATCTCCACTGCTGCAGGAGCTGCACAAGGGCTGCCTGCACGGTGAGCACGTGGATTGTCTTCCCCATATGCAGCCATCTGTTTCTGCTGAAGGTTTTGATCTCTCAGCCGGGTTTGATTTATGTGGCAAGAGCAGCGGCGTTCCCACTGGAGAAGCCGAGCATGATGGTTAACACTGCCACTGCTTAAGGGTGAGGTTGGATCCCACCAGGGCTGCGTTTTAGGTTGCCCCTTATTGGACACATCTGGTGAGGGAAAGGCTCGATCCTTGCCGCTGGCCCACTCTGGCTGGGTTTGGGCCAGGCAACGTGAAACCCCTTTGCATTTTTGTGCCTCATGTGTTGGTTTGCGGGAATGCCGCCTTCCCCGTCAAAGTTTGGGAAAATGATACTGAAGGGTATTTTTGCGCTACAAAAACCCACTAACGCAAGGGTTTTTAACTTGGTATAAAGAGGTTTTTTTTCCCTGTTGTGAAGGTGGGAGGACCATCAGGTGGGGTGTCTGTGTGATGAGAAGCCTCAATGAAATGTTTTGTAAGGGCAGTGCTCCTTGGGGCTCAGTGGCATCTTCAGTTTGCACGTGGGGAATGTCACAGTGCCACATGTTGCTCATCTCGTGTCCTGAGTCATCCTCATGGACACTGATGGTTTTTCTCCTTTTCCTTCATTTCACAGAGGCTGTGAAACACCATATTCAATGGTTGTGTACTCAAAACTCTTCTGTATGTTTCGTTTTTTTTAGGTAATATGACTTATCATGGTGCATTATCATAACTTTTTACCATTTCCTTTATTACACAACATATTGCAAAGTTAATGAATGAATAGTCATTAGTTCCAGCTAAGAAATCTGATTTTTGAAGAGATTGTTCCTGCCTAGGAGGATCCCAAAGAAAAACTGAAATATGAAATTAGTCTAACCCAAAACTCTTTTATCTTCATTTCCTGGTGAAATCCAGCTGTGGGTGGGATGCACCAATTTAAGTTGAAAGAGCATTGTACTGGCACTAAGTGTTTTGGGATGGGAACTGAGAAGAGACAACTCCAATGGAAATGTCATAAGAAACTTGGGAAGAAAAAAGATATACTGACCCAACCTGGAGCAAGCACAGCCCTCTGCAGCAGGCAGGGATGGTAAGCCCTGCAAAAAGTGATTTGTTAAGGTTTGGGTGTGTTTCTGTGATGCAGATACTGGAAGGAATTTTTATGGGATCTGGCCCTGGAATTGAGAGGATTAAATAGCAAAGGAAAAACCAACATGCTATTTGTAACTGATAGTGCACAGAAATGATAGTTCTGGTAGGAACTGGAATTTGAGTCCCAGTTGCCTGTAGCCAGCCATTTCTAACCATCTGTGAACAGCATCAGCCTGGGAGTCAGGGCTGGAGAAAAAAGCTGCAGCAGTCCTGGATTTCTTCATGGCTTCAGGAGGGATGTCCCATGGTCGAAAAGGGGACACAGCCCCCTGAGCTGTGATTTTTTTGTTTTTGAAGCCATCAGTCCATGTGTCAGAATTAATCCATGTGTGCTGAGTTGGAGGTGCCGAAGGGAAAGTCCACAGTGCAGAGTCAAACCCAGCTGGAAAGTGCCCAAGACAGGAAACAAATCACCAAAAGCTCTGTGCAGCACTGCAGCCCACGCTGCTGCCGGGGTGCAGCAACACACTGTGCATCATGTGCTGCCATGGAGTGCTGATCTGTGTTCCATCAGCAGGCTTTGTGCTTTTTCCTAAAGCCAAAATACAGCAATGCTGTGGTCAGGCTTGCAGGAGAGAATAAAGGAGGTCAGGGAGTTTGAGCACAGAACTGGAAGTCAGCTCAAGGTCCAGACCTGTGTCCTGGTAATTCAAGGTATTTTCTGTGTTCACAACCTGACTGTGCTCTCTTTCTGTCCTGTGCATCATGATCTTGGAGTGTGACTGGACTCAGTTAATTTACAGGTGTTTGGAGAAGCACCTGTAGCCTGAGATGGAAGGTGGTGCAGGACCATCATCTCTTACATTTTGTGTGTGCACTATCTCGGATCTTGAATTTTGCTGCCAAAATGGACCCTTGAACCCGTTTATGGTGCTGTCTCCAGGTCCCACCTACATAAAGAAATCAGTGTGTCAGAGGGAGAATCAGGGACCAGTTCCAGCACATTCCCCTGGGCATTGAGTGTTGTCATCTAAGCCAGAAATGCTGGGATTTGTAAAGGCTACTGCCAAGCATCTGGGAATTGTAAAGGTGCTTCCAAGATTTTCTGACTTGTCTAAGGATCTTAATTAAATGACTCAGCAAGTGACACACAACTTCCTAGAACAAGGAGAGCCCTTTGTCCAACACCACAGGGACCAATGCTCCATGCCTCCAGAGCTGCTTGGGATGGAGTGATGCTGCAGCTGATGTGACTGAGGGGTGCAGAGATGGCAGCGCTGGTCCCTGCTGAGCCTGGGCTTTTCTTCTCTCCCAGACCTACGGCAGCTCTGTGCAGGGAGCAGCAAACCTGCAGGCTGCTTTTCCTGTTGGATATCTTGTGTTTTGAGTCAGGCCATTGCCCCGCTGCAGAAGGCGGTGGGAGGAGGGAAGGGACGCCAGGCCTGCAAATTAGCATCAAAGGCTTGGTGCGAGGTTTATGGGGACATTTACTAGTGTTGTTTTCATTATTTACACCAGTCTTGGTTCTAGGAGTTCTCATTAAAAGTGTAATAAATGTAAAAATATTTTACAGGCCAATAAAAGCTCCAAAGCAAAAATAGCTTTATATAGTGTGATTTTTTTTCTTTTGCAGAATACTGTGTGGTATCATCTCAAACCTGCTGATTGCTGATGGGATGAGAGAAGCCCCTCCATTCTGGTGCAGTGTAAGGGGACAAGATGGGGATCAGGATTACTTTCCAGATAATTTGTCAGGTAATGGGTAACTCTTAGTTGCTGACTTCGATGAGAACACATTAGGACAAATATAACCCTTTTCTTTTTTTCCTGTGGAAAAGAGAGAAAACCAGATAATTTATATTATTGTTTAAAAAACAACATGAAATGTATCTAGAAAAGCACTGGAATTGGACTGACAAAGAGAAAAGACTTTAATGTTTTCAAGTTCCTCTACAAAATACATTTGCACAAACATGCTGTATGTCATCAGAGCCTATAGTTTCTGCAAATGTGTTAAACAAGGAGAGTGATTTTTGCCAAATCCTCTGTTAGGTTTGGGATGTGCAGTCCTCTGCAGAAGGACAGAACTAAAATGAGGGAACACTTTGGAATGAACTCAGCTTGGAGGCAATCCAAAAATCCTGTGGAATGAGTGGAGATGAAAAAAAAATTGAATTTAACCATTAAATCATCCAGCAACTTGGTATCTGTGACATTTATCTTGTATCAAAAATAATAATGTTCCAAAGTCATAATGACATCTAAACTTCTTTGATCACAGAGCAGACAACTTGGTCCAAAAATGATAGATTTGTCTGTCTTACCCGGGTTATCCCAATAAATACTGAGTCAGCTTTGAAAAAGGAGTGGTTGTCAGAAGTGTGGAATGAACATAGATGTGCTTGACCTAAAAGAAGCTGGAGGTGTCAGCTGCAGCAGCCTGTGGACCTCCTTGCTGGAAAGCCAATTTATGACTCCTGGTTTTTAGGCTCTGGCATCTGCAAATGCTGTAAATATTTCTTTTTTTCAGATGGACTGTAAAAGTTGCTCTCATAATTTTGCATGAACAATGATTTTTGCTCATGCAGGGTTTTGGTCCCAATTTTTTTGCATGTCAAAAAACTAACCCTGTACTTGGAGAGAGGGAATGAAGAGGAAACTGATTTCTCCTAGGATCCTCTGCCTTTTCCCCTGCCTGCTGACTGAGCCGACCTGTGGCCAGCATTAGGAAGGCATTATCTCACAAGCACCAGAAAGGTGTCATCACCACAAAGACCAATAATGGCACCACCAGCTCAATGCCATTTTTGAAATCCAGTTCAAGAACTGAGTGATGCCAGGCAAAAACACTTTAGTATTTGCATCACATCTGGCAGGTATGAGCAGAAAGCTCAAGAAGACAGTGCAATTACACCACAGATTAATTTGGGCTTTCGACCTGAGTATTCCACTGCTGTTTTTTTATGTGTCTGTGACCAGAATTGGGTTTCTCTGTGAGGCTACTTCGAGGGGAGGCACGAGCCAGCCAAAAGTCACATGACATTTTCTTAGCAGGGAATAAATTTAGATCCTTGCCTTTTCTTTTTCTTTCTAAAATGTTGGAAAGAAATGTGGGGCTTGGAATGGGATGATCACTGCAAGAAAACATGATTGGTTTTACTGCCCTTGCTGTTGTGCCCCAAGGCCACAATTAGGTCTGGAATCCCATTGTGCCGGGCATTGTCCAAACACAGAGGAAGGAACAATCCTCGACTCAAACGTCTGCAGTATTGATTAATCTTTATTTGCTTGTGCAATTACTAGTTTATTATTACGCACAGTTATTTGCTTTCGAAGGGAAGTGTTCTCAATTCAGAAATAATGAGGCCAGGTATCAGTCGTAGCATAAAGCTATACATTGCGTATAGGAAACATGGAAATATTTTTCTCATTTTCATGGGTGCCTTATTGAAGTTTCAGGTTTTCAGGTGGTCTTTGGGAGTTACACTCATGGCCCATGAAAGCCCATGGGATCAGGACACAGAATTCCTGGCAGTCCCATGGGAACCTGCATCCTAAAACAACATGCGCTAAGGCCATGTGAGACAACACCAGAGCTGGGACTAATAGCATCTCATATCCCGAGCTGGTTCTCTTGTTTCTGCAAAAAATGGTTATTCTGTGAATATGGCTCTATAAACCACTGTCTTGCAAAATATAGTTGATTTAACTTGATTTTTCTGGTAATCTGTATGTCTCTACATTGGCTGCTGGCTAAAATACCATTTTCTTGTCCACACAGTAATCTTGGCTTTCCCATTGCACTGCTGTTATCTCTTTTGTTATCTCGTAATTTACAGGAAATTCAGAACCGGATGCAATCACAACTCAATTTGAAATGCTAATCCTTGGCCTGTCACTCCAGCTGTATCACATGCAGCCTGCTCTATTAAACTTTAATGTCTACCCTAATAACCACGTGAGGCTAGAAATCCAGGGATTAGCTTTGATTCCAGTTTAACTACTGATAGGTGCCTGTAGTGTTGCAAAGGACTCTATCTCTTCTGAGGAGTGCCGAGCATCTTTGCTTTGGTTTGTTTATAAGCTACTGAAGGTTGGTCTATCACAGTTTTTCTCCAAGTAGGACTACTATAAATTTGATTTAATGTGGCTGAAGAATGGTGCACTCAGAGGACCAATGACTCTATTTCTCACTCTGTGTGTACTGCAGCCTGCCTGCTGTAAATATGCTAGACATTGGGATGCCAGGGAAAGAGGTGGATTTTCTTTTGCTCAGGACCATCTAGATTCTGTGAGTGGGTGGAAGACTGGGTATGAAGCAACTGGATTATGTAAAAGATGGGTAAAAACCTGGCCCTGTTTAAACTAAGGGTAACATTTCCACTGGCTTCAGTAGAGCCAAGATTACCCACGATATTTTGGTTTGGGCTAATGGCATTTGCATTGTCCAAATAAATACTGGCAAGGGAGGTAATTACTGTTTTTGCTTGCGTCTCTCAATCATGTGAGTGCTCTCTCAGTGTTGTGTGGGGAGGAAGGTGTAAGATCAGAAGTCTGGTGGTGTTCACTTGTGTCAAAAGTGGGTAAAATTCATAGGCATATGGTCTTCTGCACAGTTAGTGTTCCTGAGTTACACGCTGGAAATCATAGAGTCATTTAGTTTGGAAATGATAAGATCATTGAGTCCAAACGTAAATCTAAAGCTGCCAAGTCCACCACGAAACCATGTCCTCATGCACCACGTCTACAAATAGGATGCTTCCGTAATTGTAAGCACGTGTGGATACAAGAAGACCTGTTTGGATTGCAGACTGGAAACTCTCTTGGCAAAAATGTCTTATTTCTTTTTCATAGGAAGGTCTGGCCACTGCCCCAAAGAATGAGGTTGAGCACGGAGATCCCATGGTGCAGGTCTGTGGTTACCCCAGGGTCTACTACTGCACTCCAGCCATCCAGGCAGCTCCTCTCAAAGACTGAAGGACAAGAGAAGCCAGGGAAACTGTTCCTGCAGGTGCATTCAAGGATGTGGGTGAGCAGAAAAATACTATGGACGCTCAGCAGATCCCCACTGTCACCAGAGGTCCATCTGGGGAAGGAGCTTGTAGAGGTTGCATTTCTGTATATGGTCTGTAAAACCTCTACAGCTGGTTGGGAGTGGGGTTTTATAAGGATGTTTTAAAATTTGAAACACAGCACTGAGTTGAATCAGGAAGTTTTCTTTTTTATTTGTTTGGGTTTTTGTTTTTAAGAAATGTATTTTTTTAATGCATCTTGCCCTGGGAAAGGTCTCTTGGGATAGAGTAGCATCTCTTCTAAAGCATACAAAGGCCAGAAAGCTAAACCCCCTGACAGGGGCTACACTTGTCTGTCAAACCTCCTCGTTCACAGGCTTGCTCTGTGTGGCCTACTAGGAAACACAAGTATTCCCTGGTGTTGTAGCTGTGGGCTGAAGATCCTCTGTACGAGGCAGAGTTTCCCCCAGCACGTCAGACTTTCCTCAGAGTTGTTCAGAGAAAGATTTTAGTTTTGCATCAATTTGGAACAGGACTCATTACTGAAGCTTGAGTTTTGGCTTTCCTTTTTTTTTTCAAAACTGAATTCTTGTTGTTCAGCCAGTCCTTGCTCTCTCAAGCCTACTGCAACCCCCAGGCAGCTCCCAGACTTCATTTTCGTGCAGGATATACCTTTTAGCATTTGGGTGCTCTTCTCTGAGGTAGCACCTTGTCCCTTGTACTCCAAGGCAGATGGTGAGTTCAGGGGATTTTTTGGGATAGCTAGCCAATTTGTTCCTATCCGTGATATATTTTGAAGGACACCTTTGGCTGTGAGAAATCATCACCCCTCAATCTAGGCTTATTGGCTTCCTAAGTATTTTATAAGGACTCACTGTAAATTTTTCTTGAGACTATGTTGAATGGGTACGTGAGTTGCTGGTATGGATAGGTGGAAAATTTTAATGACTCCTGTGTGTGGTTTATAGCTATTTCTGTGCATATTTTCAACAGCTACAATGGTTACGCCCATAAACTGAAAAAAAAGAACTCTCTTTCCCGTCTGCTGGCTTTTCTTGTGCCTCGTGTATATTCTTGTTTATTCTACTGGGCTTCCAAGATGGAAGTTTGTACAAACATTTTAGAATTTTGAAAAACAACAACCAGAGGCAAAAGAAGAAAAAAGGAAAACAAGGAGCAGAGCAATTGGCACTCAAGTGGGTCTGTGCATCCTTTGCTTTATCATCTGGAGCTTCAAGCTGGCATTGAGTTTTACAACGTTTGGGACACGAAGAACCTCCTGTTTTCTACTTTGTAAATGAGTGTGGCATGCTGTTTCTTTCATGTATATTCTTTGGAATTCATCCCCTGGCTGCATAGCTCCATACTTCCTGAAGATTATGTACATGTGAAGGAAATAATCACAGCAGATGCCACCCAAATACCTGTGGGTGATCAGATAACCCAACTCGCTCTACAGCTTTTGAAAATCCTGAGTCAGGTGTTTGCTATCCAAAGAAGTTTCCTGAAAAAAATAATTTCTGGGGCTTGTGTACACAACATTGTTTTATCTTCTCTTCTAGTTTTTGCTGCAGGGAGGTGAGGGATCTGCAGACACACAAGGAGAAGAGGTTGAGGGAAATGGGTGAGTGAAAAGATTCCCCCGGCTGGCACCAGTGGCTGGGAGCCTTCTTGTGAAGAGATGAATTTTTTACATAAAGGAAAAGCAAGTGCGGCTTGTTCATCTGGTTTGCCTCTTGTGGCTGATGTAGCAGTGTTTGCAACGTTCATCATGAGTACAGTTAATGCTATTTTGTATAATTCATTGATTTCCATACAATCTCTGTTGGCCATACTTCCTATGCAGGGAGCCAAGCATGCCAACTGCTTTCTGATATTAACTGTAAGTTGAAAATATAAAAAGTGTCTGATTTTCACATTGGTTCACCCCAGCTGCAAGCAGAGGTTTGCATTAGCCAAGTAGGCTGGCTTGGTTATGGTCCAGAGGAGCTCACTCCGGTTTTAGGGGACACTTCCCATCTTCCATGGGCTTCATGCAGAGGAAAGGATGACTCAGTCTGGCTGCAGCACTGTGGATGCCAGGATGTGTTGCTGCTGAACTCAGAGGAGCAGCCACCACCTGTGTGCTGGTGACCAAGGCCACAGCTGGTGTTGAGGGCACCGACAGGTCCGCACCGCCGCAATGGCGCAAACAAAATATCTGTGTGGAGGAGAGCTACGTCCGACGGGTTGCAGCTGTCCCTCTGCCTCCCAGCCACCTCCGCCCCACTCCAAATGTAAATCATCACCCTTTTCCCTTTTAACATAACAGTTGTGTCATTTAAAAGCTCAAAGAGCTGAGAAAAAAGTCTACTTGTTTAGAGAAACCATTAAAACAAATTATGAGCATTTAATAAATGGGGAAAACTGTCTGTTTGTCATAACACAGAATTTTTCCTTTAAATAGCCAAACAACCACCCAAAATGTTCCTCATAGATGGGTGTGTTGGGGGATATTTCCAGGGTCAATCTGCACTGGGGTCCTTTCTGGGAGCCTTTGGCCCAAATCCCTGCACAGAGGGGTGGAGGGCTCAGAGTGCGGTAAAAAGCTGTGCTGAGCTCCTTTTGGGACTGGTGATGGAGCATGAAAGCTTCCCTTGTCTTGTGGTACCCAGACAGGTCGGCACACATTGCCTCCATCCTGACAGTGGAGGGATGGGAGCACAATGCCCAGGTACCACGTTGTGCTCGGCTCCATGGACCGCTCTTGGCTGCTCCTTGGGGAGGAGGGTCTGCCTTGAAGGGAAATGGCATTTTTTTTGTAAAGCTTCGATGCATATCTTGAATAAACAGTAGCTTGGCCACTGCCTTTGGAGAGCAGTTCAGTGTTCCTCTCACTTCTCATGTGATGCATCTTTTTTTCAAAACATTTCCCAATCCTGAGCTCCTTCCTCAGGTTGTGGGAACATTCAGGTTCAGATCTGCAGTGTGTGGGCTGGCCTCTCTCCAGTTGTTTAACAGATGATTGCTTTGAATAGGATTATCTTGGACAGGCAGAGAATCATCTCTGCAGTGCTGGGGCCGCCTTCGCCCTGGGAGAGGGGAGCGACCAGACAGAGCTCTGAGATGCTCGTGCTCTTGCTGGCAAGTGCCTCCTCCTGAGAGTATTCAGGCTCCAGACCTGTGATCCCATCTTTAACAGCTATTAAGTTCTTGGTCCTTAAGAATGATTGATTACTGGTTAAACCCCCTTGTAATGATCCTCTTTACCTTTAGAACCTTCCAAAGTTTGGGAGAAAACCTGCTGTGCGTTTTGCTGTTTGGTGACTCAGGAGCCTGGAGGTGAATAAGTGCTCAGCTTTTAAGTGCACAACATCTCTGTGTATCGCAGGATTGCAGCTTCACTTGTGTAAAACCTGACTGCTGGCTCCCATCAGCTGCAGTCATGGAGAGCCATGGGGTGCCTGCAGTCATGTTGTGAATCAGCTCCTGGGGGCAGCAGACATTTCTGAGCCAACCCTCTACAAAGTAGGAGCTGCAGAATCGCAGGCTGCTCAGGGAAGGGAAAAGCAGATGGGCTCTGACAAGCACAAAGCTGCTGCATCCCTGGCACTGTTCATCCACTTCTGATGGGGCCAAGGGGTGACTTGCTGAGCACTTGGGGCACTGCTGTCATGTGCACTCCGTGGTGGCTGCCCAGCCTACTGGAGATATCTCAGCTTGTGGCTGGCACCCCTACAGGGTGTTTCTGTATTTTTCTGGAAGTGCTTGGAGCTGGCAGTTTTTGCAAGGTAGTTGGTCCAATGAGGGGAAACAAATTTGTTCTGCTGTCATGCTAGAACTGGGAAAAAATGGAGGGTAAAGAAAAAGAAAAACTTTTTGGGTCCGTCTCCATTTTGGCTGCGGGTTCCAACAACACGGCAGGGTGGGAGCCTGGTGGTGTTTGTTGGAAGCGGGGTCTGGAAGGTTTTGCTGAATCTTTGTAGGTATGTGAATTTGGATATGGTGATTTTAAAGGGTTCAGTGTAAGACTCCTCTGTGGGGTTCATGAGGAACAAGTCCTGTGAAGATGAAGATGCAAAAACAGCATTCAGCAGTGAGGGTGCTCCAATAAGGGGCAATGGCAATGTCACTACTGGGAGCTGGCGTTGGTGAAGTCAATCAGTCAGGAAGGAGCAGATATGAGAAAGGCCAAATAAATCGGGTTTGTGATAAGGAAGATGGAAAAAGATATGGCTTGAACAGAATCTTGAAGATGATAACAGAGGAAGAAAAGGAAAGAATGGAAGAAATGTTACAAGGGCAAAACGAAAAGGTTTCAAAACAGGCTCAGTGTGTGGGCAAGAGCGAGACGGTTATCACAGCTAACTGCTCAATTACAAGTTTTGTCATGGACAGATAGATCAGGTGGCTTCTCTGCAAAAGTGACAGCAAAGTGGGGACTCCTCTCCTTAGACATTGCCAGCAGTCCAAATGTCTGGCCACAAAACGTGGAGTAAAGCCATTCTGCCTTGTATCACCCTCCTGTGAGCTGAACTGGTTCTAGCCCAGCCTTCCCCATCCAGCCAGCTTGAACCTGGCATTTGAGATAAAGCAAAGTGTGGAGACAGATAAAGTCTGAAGGATCTCACCTAAAAATAAAAGGACAGTTGAGAGATGGTGACTCAAGGGTACACTGACCTTGTGGTACACCCTGTCCCTGGTGGGAATATTAACTCCCTTAATGAGAGAGGCACTGTGTCAGATGGTCCATTTCACACTGATAACAAATATTTTATTACCTCCCTATCATTAAAAAAATTTTATTCAGCCTCCTCAATACTTTAATCTCAGAGTCCTCCTTGGTCAGACGTGCAGAGACTTTTCTTTGTGAATTGGGAGCAAATCCTCCAGCTTCTCTCCCACAGGTTCTAATCCCTTCTTTTGTTTCACTGTGTGGTTGTGTAAGCAGTTCCCTTGAGAACAGGGCTCCAGGAATACATAATTAAATCAGAAGTTTGCCACTAATAAGTGATCTTGTCACTTTGTTGGGCTTTTTTCAGGTCTTTGTGTGATATTTCTAGGCTGGTCATTTGAAGTTATTTAATTACAAGGTCCCCACAATTGAGCAAGGGCCCTGGATGATGTGGTTTTTTAAAAAATGTTTTAAAAATTTTTTTGTTATATCATGTGTGATGATGCTTTGTGCACCAGGTGACCTAGGAGGGGCTGACAACCCTTCAGGACTGTCACTGACAAAGCTGACTCTGCAGATTGTTTTTGCTGTGCGTAATTACCGAGAAGGAACTCCTTTTCAAGCCCCAACAAAGTGGTTGAACCCCAGAACATCTGTTGCCATCAAGCCAAGGGCTGGAGCCCACTGGGGACCGTGCCCTGCTTGGGGCAAGAAAATGTAGGAATAAAGCCAGATCCTCTGAAAATTCCCATTCCCAGTGAGTTTTCCTTTGTTCTGTGCTGTTCAAAGCACTGCACCTTTTGCTGCCTGTGGGCGGTGGAGGTGTGCAGCTGCTGTGACCTCCGTGGGGCGGGACTGTTGCCCAACACAGAATTTTCCATGGGTTGAACCTCTCCATTGTTCAGCTCCGGGGGTGATGAGGTATCGGGGTGCAGCCCTCACCCTCGAGAAGCCTCAGGGCCTGAGTTGACTAGGTGTGAAGTTGTTTGAGTACTTCAAGATGAAGATAAGATATGGAGATTAAAAAAAACTCTATTAGAATCCTGCCATCTATTGAAGTGCATTCTAGGTAATGGGTATGTGTGTTCAGGATGGAGCTGAAATTGACGGGGAAACAGTGTTGTAAAAGTCCCTCCTCTAGAATGTCTTCAAATCACTCCTCTCTTCCTTTTCCAAATAATTTTGGCAACTAACCTGCATCTCCTCCCCCAAAAATGTGCAATAAGATTGGGAACGATGTGAAACATGAGTGCAATGACACAAAGACAGGTGCTGGCATGGTGTGGTGGTGTGATTGCATGGTGCATGGCAGCATGTGCAACATGGGGCTTTCAAAACCCCAAAACATGTTTTAGTTTGTGTTTATTTGTTTGTTTCTGTGGGGTTTTTTTGTTTTGTTTTGCTGTGTTTTATTTTGTTTTTTTCAGAAGAATATTCTTCTAACTCTCATCTCCATTCTTGCTGCTGGTCCACTGAGGGGGTGAGAGCTGGACTGCCACGAGCATGGAAACAGGCGGGGATGGCTGGCTTTCAGCCTCAGGGAAAGGAGCCATCAGGCAGTTGGAAGCAGGAGCAGAGGCTTAGACCATGGGTCCCTCCTTGATGGTATTTTCCTAAATGCAGCCAAGCTGTATTTCCCCCTTTTGTTACTCTTTTGCCCCATGGAATGTCAGACAACGCTCTGCATATCTGAAGTTCCAAGCTTTCAAACATTACGCAATCTGTGATGGAAATGGGCTTTTAAAACCATCTGTTTGCTTGAAAAAGCTTCAATCTCAGCAAAAACCGCCCCTGGGAAGCCCTTCCCCCTCTTTAAACAGCAAAACTGAGCTTCAGCTCTACCGGCTCTATCTCTGGGCAGGACAATCGGTGGAAACCCCTCTGCTTTCTGTTGGCCGTGTGACTTGGGGTAAAAGCCTCTCTGCTGGTTTAATTCATCAATGAGAACCTGGTGATTGATGGCCTACAACTGGCCTGGCACAGTTTGTTGCACACCTGAGCCTGGAGCTGATCCAGGAGCTCCATCCCCTCACTATGCTAAGGTAGAAAACCCTGAATCTGAAAGTCAGGTGCTAATGAAGTAGTAAGTGAACAGGGATTAGTGTACCCTTCCAGTGTCATTTTCAGGTCCCATTTTGTTGCTTTTCTGCCCACTTGGAATGCTGCTCCATTTACTAACTTCTTATTTGCTTTCTTTCCAGCTTGCTTACCTATCATCGCTAATTACAAAACAAACAACTGCAGTAATACAGTAATGAATAGCAACCTTTTGGGGTTTTTTCTTTTGTGTGTAGGTGCACCTGGTTCAAATATTTAAGATAAATGGGAGTGACTTTCCAACTCTCCTCACCTTTGCCTAGCAGCACAATTTCTATCAGTCAGTTCTGGGACAGTATGAGCAGGCAGCAGGAGGTTATGCCAGGCAGGTAGAGGGAAAAGTTTTTCTGAGATCTCCTGTAAACACAGAATTCAAGGATTGCTGCTGAGCACCATCCCTCCCATTTTTAATATTTCTTTTTCCCCTTTGATTTTGTGCTGGCATTGTTCTTTGTGGTTCATTGAGATCCTGTTGACATTGAGTGATGCTGAAACTCCTTACAGCAAGCCCTAATGTGACCCCAAATTCACAATTTCGCCACTAATTCAGAAAAAGGAGAAATTTAGAAGACAGAATAAACCTCTCTCGTACTAGTTCCCGAATGCAACACAACACTTGGGTTAAACACAAGCATTGATTCCCTGCTCTGCATCCACATAAGAGTATCTCTTCGATCTGGATTTGGGATTACAGAGGAACAAAAAGCAATCTAAATCCACTATTAAGTACACCAATAAAAACACCTCACCAGTGAAGCTTAAGCAAGTCTTAAAATGTTCCTGGAAATAGGGAATTGCCTGTTGTAAGTGAAATATATGTTGATATAAAGCATTGAATGAAAATGGAGTTAGTGTTTCAGCGAATCCTTCTGTATTTCCTTTCGTTATTTTATGAGGCTGGGCAGAGACATGTTCCCATCTGGACTGGGAATGGCTCTGACTGGGCACCAGCTTCCACCTTGGACTTATCCAGCCCTCTGAAAGGTATTTTGACCAATATGATACAGTTCCGGAGAACAGTTTGTTTTTAGTTAATTCCCATAATTGTTTATTTTTTTAAAAAATATACTTCTGCTCTTATGATACCCAGGTTCTCCACCCTTTGGAGTTGTGAGCATTTCTGAAAAGCAGGTGTACAATTCTACTACCAGTCTCCTTGCAGGGAGACATCTGCTTAGTGAAAACAATCCCTGAGTCACCTGCTGATCTGGTTTGATGTTATTTTGGTGCCGTGATAATTAGTTGTACTCTGGGATAAACCAAGAGTCACTTCTTGAGGATGCAAGCATCCACTATTTAAGACAGTGAAATGAATTGCTCTCTGTCTATTCAAATGGATCATTAAAATATTGCTAACTCTAGAAATAATAAAATAATTTAATTCGGGCCTCAGAAAACTGAGAATTTGGCTCAAAGGTCTTGAGATCCTCCTTCGGTAGTAGCAAGAAGGTGTTTATACCTTGTCTTTTTATTCCTGAGCCTTCACCTTAGAATCAGGATGGCTTTTTCTGCAGCTCGCTTTGCCTTTGGAGAAAGGGAGTTTGAGCTAATTGCCTCTCCCCGTGTCTCCAGCAGCTGAGCATATAAGAGAGATATTCAAAGTGTGATACCAGAACTTTATATATTTCCTTGGTGTGGTCTCCCAGTGGACAGATTCAGGGTGCTCATTCTTCTGTGTCAGACTCTCAGTTTGCAGTATCCATGTTCATTCCCAGTGTCTGTGATGTGTAATTGAAGGAGCACATCTGATATATCTCTGACAAAGTCCCTGTTACTGACACTGCATGTCCTAGTCTCTTGTCTGTATTTTTACTGGTGTGAGCACTATGAACTGCAATTTCTGCTGCTGCTGGAGCTGTGGAGCAGTGCAGTAACTTCCAGCATCTTGTGCTTGCATGAGACATGGTGAGATGATGAACTATGCCAGGGGAATGCCTGGCATGAGGTGTTCTCCTGAGCCTGATGAGGGCACGCTGAGGCCGGGCAGGAGGAAAGCCCATGTGAGTGGAGAAGGAAGGACATGCTTTAATTGCAGCTATTCACCTGCACATCAGGAGCAGGAAACGTGCATCATTCTCAGGTCACTGTTCTGCCTTGCAGGAACAGCTTTCATCACCTGGCCCCAGTGTTTCCCCAAGAGTTAAAAACGTTGACCTGCTGGGACATGCCTGCAGCCTCCAGAGGTGAAGGAAAGACCAGGGTTGGGGTGGAGACACCCACACCCCTTGCCATTGCAGTATTCCACAGGGCATGGCACTGGCGAGGGTTCCTCACCCCCACACTGGTTGTTTGTGCTGCTGGAGGAGGGTGCACAGGCTGTGCACTCCACGGGTGCTCCCCTGCCCCTGCTGGGTCTTTTGAGAGCTGCCCAGCTGTCCAACCTTCCCTGGTGCTCCACTGATGAGATGTCATGGCTGTGATGGTGAACAAGAAGGAGGGGTCCTCTGCATTTGGAGGGGGGAGTCTCTGTGTACAGCTCCTACAGTACTCATCTGGGTTTGGGACTGGACCTCAGGGGGCTCCTCTCCCGTGTGAGAGCCTGTCAGGCTGGGTGCTGCAGGGGCAACATGTGGAGGAATCTTCTCTGCAGATGCTGACACAGTTTACATCTGAGATAAGCCCTGAGCTGCAAATGCACAGAGAGGAGCAGAGAGCTTCTGGGAATTTTAGACATCTGGAGAAGTTTAATGTAGAAAACACAGATGTGTATAGATGCTTCCTGCAAGGTCATGACGGTTTGAGGATCATAATTTCGTGCTTGGGCATCTAAGTCCTTTTGCAGATTTCTTGGCTCCACTGTTCTCTTCTGCAATGGCAGAGGAATGATTTGAGTTAGAGCAGTGTGCAAGCTGCTCAGGATAAATGAACTTGCTACATCCACATGAAGTAAACCTCTTTCTGTCTCACTTTTCTCTTAATTAAAATTAATATATTAACAATTATTGAGGTGTTGGAAGGATCATTAATGTGTGGCCAAAGTCTCAGACTTCTGTGTGAAGTTGCATAGGAGTTCAAAGTACTGTTACTGTCAGTTTATGACTCATCACAATAATCCAATTAATTAATGTTCTTTTTTAATGTTGGGTGGCAGGTATTCTATGTATAATACTGAATAATTATAGCCACAGTACATCCCTTATTATTTTGTACAAGGGCAATTCTCACCATTTGATCACCAGTAGGACAAATAAAATAACAATGGGGATATTCCAACAAGAGGCACTGTGTGCAACTTCCTTGACCTGGATAAATTATACTGAGCAAAAAACCCCTCCAACAGTTCCAGTGAGTAGTGGGAAAGAGTAGGGAAGACATTATCTGTTTCCAAATGGGAGCTTGGAGTTCATGCTATCTGTTTGCCACTTAGTTACAATACTGCCTTTTGCTTTGAAAAGAGACTTAGATAGGACACGTTCAAAATACTACCCATTAATTAGGTAAATATGCTAAGCTCTCTTTTGCTCCCAGGTCCAGGGGAGCTGAGAGCCTCTCTGGACACAGTGAGAGGGATTTACTGTAGCCCCAACGTAACAGGTATTTTCTGGGGCTGCAGCACATAGACATGCCATTGATAATTCTGCCTTTGTTTTGATTGTTTCCAACTGCAGAATGAGGGAGACTTAATTGGCAGAAATTACCTCATTCCTGGCTTGATTAAGGCCTCCATATGTGTTTTATAAATAAAATAGTCTTTTCAATTGTTTTATCACTTGGAGGTTTCAGCAGACTAAATATGATTTATGGTGTTTTGCCTCTTTCCCCGAATGGGAGCCACTTCTGACCATCTGCCCTGCCCATGCGGCCGCAGGCGCTGGCATGCTGAGAGCTGGCAGGAGCATCGCTGGGGCTGCTCTCGTGGCTCTGTAGGTGTCTGTGCCTCCTCCAACACTCCCTGGGGTGTTTGCCCAGCTCAGGGCTCAGCTGGGAGCAGGGTCCCCATGGGGTTTGTGTAGGGCAGTTGGCAGCACCCGCCCCATCCCTGAGGCATGACCAGACAGGGCTGTGTGTTCTCTGTGCTGCTCTCTGTGTCAGGCTCCTTCACGGCATGGCCAGGGCTTGCCCTGACTGCTCTCGTGGGCAATGCTTGCATTGGCTGCTGGCTGAATTCCTCTGCTCCCTTCTTGCTGTGTTATAATAAAGGAATAAAGCACNCATCTATATCTATATCTATATCTATATCTAATCTATATCTATATCGATATCTATATCTAATCTATCTCATCTATATCTGTATCTATATATCTGTATATCTATCCATATATATCAGGCTTTCATAACTCTTTGGGCTGCAGTGCACAGCCTCCTGCAGCTTTGGAAAAGGCTCTTGGAGGGAGCACCAAGGGGCATCTCCATCCCATTGAGCTGTTGGATTATCCCCCTTCCTGCCTGAGGGAAGTGGCTGAAGATGAGCTTCCTCACGGGACCTTCCCTTCCGTTTAGTTCTGTCATATATCATATCATATCATATCATATCATATCATCAAATGGTTTGTGTTAGGAGGGACTTTAACACTTATCTCATTCCAACTCCCACAAGGAGAGACACCTTCCACTATCCCAGGTTGCTCCAAGCCCTGTCCAACCCGGCCTTGAACACTTCCAGGGATGGGGCAGCCACAGCTTCTCTGGGCAACCTGTGCTAGAATCCCACCACGCTCGCAGGGAAGAATTTCTTCCTAATAGAAATAATAATAGTAATCATAGTCCTCCCAAATCCACCCAGTGTGAATTCATAGTCAGAGGTGGAAAGATGGGGAGTAATTCGATGATGCTCAGCCTGATGCTGAGCTTCGAAACCTGGAATAATTCTTTTAAAAGAGTTTTGTAGGCAAACAGCAATGGGAAAAAAAGAATGAATAGAAATAAAATCAAGGCCTTGTGTGCCAAATACACTGCTTACTCCACTCCACATTGTTTCAAGTCTTTTTGTTTTCAAGTAGCCATATTACTTAATCTAAGCTTTCAGAAATCATGAGCTTGGCTTAAAACTAGAGCTGAAAATGTTTCATATCAGGTTCTTTTTTTTGCTCTCTGAAGGCTGAACATTTTGCATTCATGTGCCTTTCAGGAAGGCTGGATATGCACTAAAGGAAAAAAAAAGAAAGCCTAAATTGTTGGATTAAAAACTGATCCAAGCTCTAAGTCACCAGTAAATGCAGATGACTCATGGTAAAATGATGAGAATTGAAAATACTGTTAGACATTTACAGAGATAAGGAGAAGAGGTATATTTAGTGGGATTCTTGTGTCTTAGCATTTGGTATCCTGAACTGTCTAGAGAGAAACATGCTGATTTCTTCGGATTACTTGATCATGGTTCACTGAGTTCAGGTTTTCTTTCTTTTTTTTGCTGCTAATTCAGTAACAGTGAATATTCTTATGAATGAATTCATGCAGCTAAGCACATTTTTGAAGAGAAGGATATCTTTTCTAACCAAGATAATTTCCTATCTGAAGTGCAGGGAAAAAAAATCCCAAAGAAAAATAGTTATGTTTATGTAATTGTTAGTTCTGACTTTTAAAAAAAAAACAAGTGAAAAAAAAGTTGGCCTGAAACAGCTGGATGTGAAATTCCAAATAACAGAATCTGGGGGTTTGTGCCAGATTGGATGCGGCTCGATGACAAAGCTGGAACTCAAAGCCAGCACATGAAGCAGCCAGGGAGGCTGATGGAGGATTCGGGTGGGTGCAGGACAGGCTGTTTCTGCTTTTCATCCACAGGATACTTCAGATAATAAAAATGAGGTCTCCATCCCGTAATCAGCTCTGCTGTGGAAAGTGCTGCTCCTGTCACAACTCAAGACCCATTTCTTTTGGGAATGGGGAACCCATAGGAAGGATTAATAGCAGGGCAAGGGCATTCTACAGCTGCCACACATGGAGGGGCAACACAAGTGGTTTAACACCATCCCTCCCTGGGAAAACCCGTCAGTGCAGGACAGCCTGACAGACAGGCTCCTGCTCAGGGTCACCTTAAGGAGTGCTGAGGTGACACAGCCAAAAATGAGCCATTGCTGTGTACAGCAGTCAGCGTCTGCAGTGACAAGTGACATGGGAAGGAAGGGTTTCCCTAATGGGAACAGGCAGAGGCACTGCAGTCTGATTTTCCATATACTTCTTGGCACAGGGAATGCAGGGGGGAGCCACTGGTGTTGAATGAAATCCTTCCTTTGTGGCTGGCGGGGAGAGAAGCCCTGTGCTATTTCTGTGCTGATGGCATAGCCACAGGAAGACTATTTGGGTTTTGTGTCCCCATCCTTTAAAGGAATGTCGCTGTGTGAAAAGCCAGGGTCCATGCATGACCAGAAAGGTTTTGATTGGAGATGAAATGAAGCATGGTCCTGCCCTGCTGAGGTGGGAAGGGAAAAACATCTAAAGAAACCTCTGCTTTTGCTTCTCTTGGAAGTTACAACAGTAGCTTCCTAGCAAACATTTCAGGGCGATGCTTGAGCTGTGTGCTCGCCTGGAGCAGAATTCCAGACACCACCAAAGAGTCCCAGCTGGAATTTTGCCTCTGCATAACAGGGGCTGGTGCCAGGGTGAGTAAGGGAGCTCTTCTCCTGAAAACCCCATGGACACAGATCTTCACAGATGGTCTTTCACTGAGGACTGAAGCATCAGTGCTCTCCTGGATGCCCAGCCCAGGGGAGCCCTGGTCCTCCTGGGCCAGGCCAGATGGGTGTTTGCAGTGTGTGTTGGGGGCACGTCCTTTGGGGACGGTCTGGCCGAGTGACAAACTCCCTGGAAGTGCCAGTCCTTGGTAGTGCAGGGAGGTGAGGGCAGCTGGCACGAGGGGCACAGGCGCTCGGTGCTGGCTGCCCCAGAGCTCCTGTACCCTCTGCTGCTCCCCAGTCTGCCCAAATACTGACCACCCTCCTCCGCTTGCCAAAAGTTAAGTGCTGGGGAAAGGTACGGATTATTGATTAACGTTTGCTGGACCGCTCTCATGCCCGTTCCATGTGGATAGGGGAAATATTTTTCCTCTCTCCTGCCCTTCATAGTGGAGCCACTCTTTATTCAGCAGATTTCTCGGGAGAAATCTGGGGGAGAGGGAGTGTGCCTTCCAGAGATGTGAGCTGAATAACAATCACTAAATCCCCCCCTTGCATCTACTTCTGCTCCTGCTCCTGCTGTTCCATATTCTCTGTGGCGAAAACATTGGAAACAGATTTTCTGGGTGCAGAAAAAAGAAAAATTGAACAGACATCAAGATGGCAAACAACAGAACACATTTTCCTTGTGCAGATAACGTTTCTGATGCCGTTAACGAACACCCAGGTTTCCCTGAAACCTCTAACCATTGTGGAGTTTTCATAATAATGTTTGCATTAGGCTTCTGTGGGCTCAGGCTTTTGGAATTATATTTGAGCTTCCTTAGCTTTCAGCACCATTAAGCATATTTTAAAAACACATTAAAAGAAATATGTCAACTTGGTTTAGGCTGAAACTTACACTTGGAAAAGAAAATCAGTAAAAAGATAGTTTCACAAAATACAAATGAAGTGGGAGTGTTTTTCATTGAAGGAAAAAGAAAGAAAATACATTATTCCAAAATAATTTCTTTTCTTTCTTCTTTTTTTTTTTTTTCCTATAGACTGGGCAACTCAAACACATGAACTTTGTGCTTGTGAATGAGGAAAATTAAGTGACCAGAACCCAGACTTCTCCAGGGGATGTGAAACGAAACTCCTTGGTTTTGGGAAACAAAATGAAACAGGAACACCAAATGCAAAAATATGTTAAATAGCACCAGAAGCATCTGCAAGTTTAAACAGAAACATGTAGCTGAAACACGGATTGTTTCCCTGGAAGAGAACGTAGGAAATTTTTCTTTTATATTGATATTTCCATCATTTAAAAGAACTGACTCTTCCCAAACTCCAGCATGTAATTTTCAGCCTCCAGGGACCCTTACTGAAAAGCCCAGATTCTCAGTTCTTGCTCTGCAGAAAGATTACTAAAACAAGGCTCTGCTCCTTTTCCTGCCTTTTGTTTCTCTGAAGAATCTTGCATGCATTGCTTAGAAGAAGGAGGTACGCAAGCTGTGGGAGACCTGGGTACATCTGGGAGACACTTGGGACAGTGTGATGTCTTAGGGGGCTGTGTCTGGGGTTGTCCTCCCACCAGGTGCTTCACCATTGATCTCGCCTCTGTCAGAAAGGAAAGGCCATGTATTATTTCACACTTATTGTGTTAAAGGCCATGTGTTTTCCACTTGTTGTAATGGGTAGTCATGACAGAAGAAGGGACAATGCTAATGACATTAATAACAGCACTAAATGCCTCCAAGAAGGCATTCAGAAGCCTTGCAGCATAATTGTAGAGTCACAGACTGGTTTGGGTTGGAAAGGACCTTAAAGACTACCCAGCTCCAACCCCCTGCCGTGAGCAAGGACACCTTCCACAAGACCAGGTTCTTCCAAACTCCCTGGACTTGAATAGTTCCAGGGATAACGAGCCCGTGCCCTCTTAAAGGCAAAGCCTCCTTGAAAACTGTGATGTGCCTTTGTGTGGTTACCCTTTACATGAGTTTTTCTTTGAGTCTAGCAACAGCTGATGTAATAATCAACAAAAATGTGCAGTCTTGCTCCACTCTGCATAATGCCACTGTTTTTCTGTTGGCTTCAACAGCAGTCAGGTCTTCCTTCTGGACTACCGTGAAAAGCAGAAAGGCAAGATGTGATCAGCCAGCCCAGCCACTACTTTTCCTCTGCCTCTCATTTGTGTAATGGGTGCAGTCAACACCTCCCTGTTTGCTGCCCTTGTATATGGCTTAATATGGAAAACACAACAGGGGCTGCCAAGCTGTGTGTGCTACCATCTATGGGGAAAAGGACTTCCCCAAAGCAGAGGCATAAATTCTGCTTTCTACTTATGTGAAGAATAAAATGATAATACAAAGCTCTGTCCTCTCCTTCTTTGGGTCAACAGTATAGGAAAGCCCAGTTATAAATAGGAGAAAATGTGCTTTTAGGCAGATAAGGAAAAACAGCAGTTTACACTGATTATGGGCAATAGCAGCTTTTTCCAGGCAGAAGACTCTGCAGCTGGAAAATCACATTGAATGTATCAGGAAGGCAAGAATAAAATAATGAAGAAGGTGATTTCTTTTAGGTCTCTAAAATTTTTTTTCTAATGCATCTATCTATCTATGCATTTATCTAATAATAGAAATTCCAGATAAGTTTTTATATTTTATTATTGTTAATATAATAGTAAAAAAATAATAGCTAAAGTATAATACAATACAATGTAATCTATTATTTAGTATATATATAGCATATAGTAATTACTTGTCTATAGTATGTGGTTTGTAATAATGACATTACATAATAATGTATGACTACGTATTATCAGCCTATAGCTAATCAATAATATACATGCTGATGCTGCTGGAAAAAGATAATGCTGGCAAAAAAAGATAATAATGTTGGAAGATAATTCAGAATTAGCACAAAATGGTTTTGTGCTAAGCTCTGTTTAGAAAACTATAATGACCAGGGCATATATATTAAATCAGCAGGTTGGGAATAGCTGAGAGTGGGAAGATGGATCATGGTTGGATTTCTACGTGCACCCTTCCTCAGCCTTAGGGAGAGGGACCCAAGGTGGATGGGGAACCTCATGGATGGCTCAGTCAGATAGATGGATCAGTGTGGATGGGTCAACCTGCTGCTGCTGTTTCCCAGTTTGCTTTTGAATTTTGAAATGTCCTGTCCTCTTTTTTGAGGCCCTGGTTATAAGAAAAAGCTGAGAGGGAAAGAGAATTCTTCCCTTCCTCAGCGATGCCCTGACTAAGGGCAGGGAGAATGAGCCCCCAGCCTGGCAGGGGCAGCTGCAGGTCCACAAACACTGCTTGAGGGGCCAAGAAATGCAATATTATAAAAAGCTGAGGTATTTTCTTAAGGATGACAAAATCATGTATCTTCACAGTTATGATCTTCTTGGAATTTTATCATAGTAGTTTAAATAGCTTGATCTGAATTTTTATCCGAATTTCAGCACACAAATAATTATTCTGGTATATAAATCTGCCTGCCAAGCTCCATCCGAGGGGATGGGTTTTGTATGAAGCTACCACAACAGAAACCTTCTTCCTTGGGGTAAAGAACTTAAAAAGTATCCATTCCCTTGTGTTTACACAACAGCCCCTAACAGCTCCAAGGGGGGACTTGAGGGGTGATCAGGAGTGTGCTTTCTGCTGTAAAAGCTCCCTAAATATGTGTTTACCTAATTCAGGCTTTGAGCACCACTCAGGTGTTTGCCTGTGATCAGCTGTAGCAACTCTGGGGCTTCAAGCACCACCGTGTGTCTGACAGTGGGTCCCTCCCCTCCTGACAGCACTGTCTGGGTGGATGTCCCCAAGAGCACCTGGTCTAGTGGAAGGTGTCCCTGCCCAAGACAGCAAGGTTGAAATGAGATGACATTTAAAGTCCCTCCGAATCCAAACCATTTTATGATTCTATGATTCTAATCCTATGGCCGTGCTGGACCTGGCTATTACAGCTCCCAAAGCCCTGCAGTGCCACCAGTGGCTTCACCAGCCAAACAGGCTTGGAGACTTTTTCCCATTTCCACATCTAACCTCACTAGAGATGGCTCCTGAAGGAGTTATAGGTTCACCTTGGGAAAAATTTTTCCTTAACCTTCAGAAGTGGCTTTCTTTGGTAAATCCCAGCTTCTTTAAGAACCCAAGTAATTCCCTGTTCTGGGGCTGGTTTTCTCTCAGAAGTGTCCCAAGTAAGCCTTGATGGTTGGATTTGGACAGAAGCCATCAAATCAGCAGTATGGGGATTTTCAACCTGTTTGTGTGAGTGGAAAGGGTGCAAATGTCTGAGGTTGGAGCAAATCCAGCTTCTTGGTCACACAGGGACAAGTTTCTGTTCATGGTCCCTTAGAGTGGAAAAGGGTGGGCAGCGTCATGTGGGCCACTAGGGAAGGTGCTAAGTCCCTCCGAATCCAAACCATGAAGTGACACTGAATGTCCACCTGTATCACATATAAATATAATACACATCCAGATCACACAGAAATTAATTTCCAACTAATTTCCAACTTTTGTCCAGGCCTGTTCTGTGTAACTAAAATCCAAACTGAGTTAACACCTCACTACAGATTATAAAATAATCTCTGGTATGACCTTTATTGAGGACGCTGTTCTCTGAGGAAAGATGTATTCAGCAGCCAAGTGGTTAAATCAAAATAACAAGGGCTATTTATCTAGTAGCTTTCCATGGCTATACTCAAGGGGGGCATATCTACCTATTTGTCAAGTCATTGACAATAGCCTATTTCTTTCTTCCTACCCATATGCTTTATTAAAGAAACACTTGACCTACCTGTCATATCAAACTGCTTCCTTTATCCAAAACAGAATAATATAGACATTTCCCTTAAGGGAATCCTGATGCAAATATATAAGGACAGGTTGCCAATTTGTTGAGCGTATTAGGGTACAGAAAACTGTCAAGGGAAACAGCTGTAATACAGACTGTTCTAACAAGCTCATTTTTCTTTTTTTTCTATGGTACTTTTGGTCTCTCTTTAGTTTATATTATACGATTTGTATGTTACAATTTTTATGGACAGCTGTCAACTGCAACTCGCCTTTTTCATTTTGAAAAAAAAAGGGAAACCTTCAGATTCCTGGCCAAGGCTCAGATCTATTGTTTGGTCTTTGACAATAACTATCACAAAAGCTTCAGCTGCATATAGCTGAGCAGAAAGTTATGGGATAGAGGATGGGAAAAACAGTAAAGCTTGTGATGGGGAAGGCTCTGACTGTGATTTGAAAAGCAAGTATTTTCAGGTGAAGCCACTTAAACACACTATGACTCTTGCCATTTTCACCTGTCTGCTTCTGTGCTGCAGAAAGGACTCTGTCTTGCCCTGGATGAGTGCTTTGGTTTCAAATTTGAAGTTATGCAGAAAGGTTCAAATGTGGCATTTTGCCCAAGCAGCTTTGCTATGGCTGAAGTTTGGGAATGAGAGCCAAACTGCAGGAATTCAGGCTTCCCAGCGGCATGCTGGTTAACCCTGAGCCACTCAGTCCCCAGCACTGGTTTTGGTGCACAGGTCCAAAACATCCCTGGCTTTCCAGCAAGGTGCTTTGGTGATGTTGTACAGATCCTCATCAATTTCCAAGTGAAATCCATAATTTTCAGCAACTGGAATCTCCTGAGACCAGAAAAGACTAAAAGTCAAATCCATGTAATTAGATGTCTATGTTGACTAGTGGACAAGGCAAAGGCTGTGCTACAGGAAGAGTAGATTAAAGATCTGTTCCACTTTGACTGCAGTTCCACTGAAATCAGGGGGGTTACCCCAGAGATTAATTAGTCAATTTATGCTTGTTTGCATAAAGGATGACACAGATCATCAGCTGAACGAACAAAAGTTCAGGCAGTGCAAGTCAGGGCAAGAGGGGAGAGAATTAACCACGTCTGGACCGAGGTCATAGCTTGGGCTGATCCGGTCGCTGTGCCAGAGCATGGCGCCTGCCGTGTGCCTCTAACCAGTGACCTGTAATGAGAGGCTGCCACGGGCTTTGGCATCTCTAATAAAAGTCAGATCACCCAAAGAAAATGTCTCTAAAGGGTCATACAAATATTTGCGTAGAGAAGAAAAGGAGCACTGGAATCACGGCGTGAAAGGCTGTGCAGCAATGGTCTGGTATTCCCTTTGGTCTGAACTTCTGCCCTCTTCTTGCTCCCTGTGTCCTCACAACTAGCCTTGGGCTCCTCTTCTCAGTGGTGTGAAAAAGTGATTCCTTATCCTGTCTCTTAACGTGGGAGCACCCAAGTGAAGATCAAGAGCAGTAGGTGGCATCCTGGTCCTGCTGAAATCCTGTGGAGTTTTCTCATGGCCCTTTTCAGGGCCAGAAACTCACACAGATGTTAAATATTGGCACCGTGGAAGGAGGAAGACCTGGTGGTCTGGTGTTGCTGCCATGGGCTGAGCTGAGAGTGGCTTTAGGGGACATTTTGTTGGCACATGGCTTGTGAAGAGACTGAACTGTGTGATTGCAGGATATATGTAGGGGTGAGGAGAAGAAGATCCTCAAAGCATATCTGTAGCACTGAGTCTGCCTTTAGAAAAGGACTGGATAATTTGAAGTCATTAATAGACTTTCCATAGGAGGTGTTATCCTGCCTGTTTCCTTGGAGTACTGTGGAAAACACGGGAGAGGGACCATCAGACACTGCTATTTTGTTCTGGTATTGTAAATACATATAGCCAGTGCTTGCTCACCAGCTGATGAGCTTTTTCTGACAGAAGTGAACACATTGCCTCATTTTTTGTACAAGTTTTGAATCTCCAATGATTTTTCTGGGGCCAAACTGTAGCTCATACATAGAGAGAAATGTATTTATCAGTGGGACTAGAGCAGAGCCAACAGCTTCTCCTCTTCCACCCCCACTGACACACTTGGTGACACTTAATGATCTCTTGTCTAAATAGTGATGTGCTCGAAAAAAGACTTGAATACCCAGGGGGGTGGTGTGGAAGTAAATGTGTTACTGGTCACGGTATATTCGGTAAATCCAAACCCTTCAGTGCAGCCTGGTGTCTGCAGAGCTCTTGGTTGCACCATGTCCCAAAACTGGGGGGGCAGCAGGACAAGCTGGGGCAATCCCAGTGAAGGACAGGAGCCTGCAGCACAGCCTGCTGGGGACCAGCATCACCAGCAGCAATTAGACATTGATTAAATACTGTCCCAGGAGCTGCTTGCCCTAGCCGTGTGAGACAGCCAGTGGGCCAGATCCCCTGGAACCAACCCACGGTATGATCCAGCGAGGATCTGAGTCATGGGTCCTGGGGAGTAACTGTTAATTAGACTTAGACAAGTGTTTCCTGGGGGGATGTTTGAAAAGCAAGTATGTCTAAATCTTGCTTTTGAAAAGCCACATCTTGCCAACAGAGAGGATTTTTAATGTTTTTTTTTTTTTCTCAAAGGGCTTCCAGGTATGAATCCTGAAATGTTCAGGCAACATTGGTGTAAACAGATTGATTTGGGGATTTTGTATTATGATGAGAAGGAGTTCAAAGATTGCAGCATCCTCAGCAAAATCCCACCAGACACTGCTTATATTGCAAAGTAGCTCATTTGGTTTTGATTCATCCTGCACCATGAGGTTACAGCCTGTTTTAGTTGCTGGTTGCTTTTTAGCTGCTTACTTTTTTCTTCTTTCCTTTTTTCTTTTTTTTTTTCCTTTTCCCTGGAGCTTGTGAATTGCAAGGTCAAGCTAAAGTCAAACTTTAGCATTTCAGTGATGAAATGCAAGCAGGTGTGGCTGTTTAATGTGACACTGTGCTTGCCCTGCTGTGCTGGGGTCTGTGGTGGTGTCTACACCCTGGACCACATCCTCTCCCTCATAGCTCAGAGGTGCCAGTTCTCCTGTTTGGATGCCAAAGTCGGTGCCATCCTGGCTGTTGCTCATCCCAGGGAAATTACTTTAAACTTCAGCACCTACATTGCCACAGCTGCTGTTTGCTTGGCCTTAGGAACGACTGTAGGCAGGTGACTGATGGGTGGTGATGGTGTTTTCCTGCATAACACTTCAGAGTCTGATTTCCTCAAAGACATCAAGCTTTGCCACAGAGTTTCCTCTAGCTCCACCACTTTCTGCCAGTCTATTCATTTGCTCTCTATATCTCTCAATGGCTTGCAAATGATAGTGCCAAACATCCAGGATCTAGTCCTGAGCTGGCCTTTAGGTATCGAAATAAAAGCACAGCCCACTTACAGAGGGCAAGAGGTGCTTGGCAAAGAGGATTGCCCTTGCTCAGCTCACCCTGGGTCCAGGCCACTCAGTCCTTTTCATTCATAGACTTGAAAAACTGCATGAGGCTGGTAAAGAGTGGAATCTTACTGGTTTGTGTTCATGACCTCATGGTGTGCAGTGAAGCTGCAGTAATTTGAGATCTTTTTCTCGGTTGTCTTGCTGAAGTTATTCACTTATGTATGTTTCAGAAAACATACATAAGGTTCTCTTGTATGGTAATGGTGAGGAATACAGGGATAGGAGCATCACTGAGAATTAATGAATTTTTAAAGAAATTTGAGGATAAGTCCTGGAAATTTTTCATCTCCTGGTTTGTGTACACATTTTGCCTGTTCTCAGAATGGTATGTAAAGCTTCATATCAATGAAAACTACCGAAGCAAGGCAATGCAGTGTATTCCTCCCTCAGAAAAATCACAATCAGACAATATTTTTCTACCTATTATCAGCCCTACATCTGTCTAGGTCCAGGAGAAATTTTTATTTCAATGTCAGTTAAAAGACATATTCCCAGAATAATGCAAAACCCTAAAATCCTTCTGAAAATCTGAAGTAATCTCTAAGTAGAATGAAAAAGGGGGTGGCAGCTTGAGCCCTGTGATCAGCAGGGAAGCCAGCCTGCTTCCCTCTCTGCATTGCTCTCCTGGTGCTTCTCTCCAAGACCTTTCCTTGATGTTGTTCTGTTCCTATTGGGATTAGTGTGACCCCCTCGGTGGTCTCAGAGGAAGGACTGGGTAAGTCCGAGGGATGTCTCTGTACACAGGGAAGGAAGGATGGGGGTCCCACGCCTCAGGAGCGTTTCCTTGCCTGGATACATGGAGCTGGAGCTGCTTTTAGACATGTGTTTGTAATTTCTTGTTTGGTCTCCGTTGGTTCTGAGAAATGCTGCATTTTTTGGTTTGCCTGCTGAAAGGGTTTCACACTTTTGCATACCGGTGTTAGATTAGTTTTGATGATAACCACAGTAGTACAATTCTGACTTCCAGATAGCTTTCCAGCGTGACACTAAGCAGCCACCCATCTCCAAGGCTGAAGAAATTCACATGTGCATTTGATTTTTTTTCTTTTTATGAAAGTAGAAAGAGTGTAATATACTTACCCCCACAAAAAAAAAAAAATTAATTCACATTTCTCACCCCTTCTTTTAGAGTGATGTCTGTGTGACCTATTCTAGTAAAAAGGATGTAATCTATCACAGAGTATCTCCCACTCCTTCTTTTATCATCTCCACTAGTTATCTGCCTGAGCAATTCTTACAAACTTTGTTCAATGAAGAGCTGCATTTGTCACACAGTGATTTAAAAGAGTTACTAGACTTCGAAAGGAAAATTAGTGGGAATTCTTGCCTGGAGATAACATAATATGAAGATGACAGAAAAAAAGCAGGCTAGCATTTCTATCACCCTTTTCCCCTGCCTACTAATGGTTTTGATTCTCATTATTCCTCAAATGCCAAGAGTAAAAACCCTCCAGGGCACCAATTAGCCGTGCCCAGTCTGGATACGACTGCTCTCATCCAGGACATATTTTGAGATGCTGAAACTCTCTTTGGGAAAAGGCAATTTGTGTGCAGCTATGTTTGGTAATTTTCAAGGACTTCATCTTGTTGGGAAATAGAGATGGACTCATACCTAATTTAATTTAAACCAAAGCTTTTTATTAATTGACTTTCAATAAAACCGATTACCATAAATGGGAACCTGGGATCTGTGTTTACAGATTATTTTTGTCTGCCTCACTTATATTTTACTAGGGGTTATACCTTCTTGAAAAAAGAGTAAGTGACACTTTGAATTTATTTCAGAATGAGCTTTTTGCCTTCTTTACAACCCTTTTCACCTGCTTTTGCATTATTTTAAATTGAGAGAGTTGAACAATGACATTGACAGCATTTATGACGGTGTGCAACTGTATTTTACATTTCTGTTCCTTAACCACACAGCATACTTAAAGCACATTATTTTATTTCAAAAAGAAAGCAGATAATTTAATGGCTAAGATAAGAACATTTTGGGTTACAGCTGAGGGCTGGCTCTGGTCAGGCTGCTGGGGTATCTGGGGTACTTGGTTAATGGGCACTGATAGAGAGGTATGTGACTGATGCCAGGGCCCAGCCTTGCCCCGGCATTAATTGCTGCTGCAGCCCTCTCTCGAGGTAGTGCTCTCCCTGCCTTGCAGATTAGGAAGCAGATCTGCTAAGACCAAAGCTTTGCTCACATGAATAGCTCCATTGAGTCCTACATGGCTATTAAGTGACTTAAGTTCAATAATATATTAAATCTTTGCAGGGCCTAAGGCAACTTGCAGGAGGTTATTTAAAAAGTCTGCCCTAGCCTTTTCCTACAGCCACAAAACCAACCTTGTCAGACCCTGCCACTTTCCCATTCCTAATTTTGTGGCTTGTGCATTATTTTGCCCCATTTCTCTTGCAGACACGGCACCTCAGATGAGCATCCTGCCTCTTTCTGTCACTCCCTCCCTGTCTTAACACAGACCCTCAGCCCTTTGCATCTCTCCAACCTACCTGCATTCCCCTGAATTTCATTTTTCAGAACTTTAATGGGCACAAACAAAATTAACACCAGAGGAGAGGCTTCGACTGTCCCTCGACAGCCAAAGTATCTCTGGGTTTAATAAAATTGCATTACTGGCAAAAGCAATAGAGGGAGCTGCTGCAGGTGGCTGGGGTCCAGCAAAGTACCATGAGCTGTCCTTGCTTAATCCCTGGTGGCAACCTCCCCCACAGATCCATTATTTCGGATTTCTTGAAATGGACAAAAAATGAAAAGAATAAAACCCCACCAGCCTCAGTAAGATTTCTTTTGGATCAATATTTAAAGTGCTGGAAAAATTAAGAGAGAAAGATATTTGTAAAATTCCAAAATATTTTCTTACCCTCGGTGTAAATATTTGTAGAGAAAGCAATTATTGTGCATAAGAATTTTCTGTTGTGTCTCTTTTGGTTCTTTCATTTAAATGATTGCTTTTTTGGCCCATCCCTGAATAACTAAGTAGAGGTGATTAAAAACTTTAAAGTCCTTCAAATTTATTGTCCTGTAACTATTTTTGAAAGCAGATTTAATATCAATATGCTATTTATATTCCCTGAGAGCTAACATTTCAGATACTATACCAATATATCAATGCCTGATGCAAAGCAGATTGCACTGAAGATGTAGAAATGTATACAAGAAGAAAATTGCTTATATTTAATAAAGAACCAAGATATAAACATATTTTAATAAAATAGGCTTTGAAATCGAAAAGTTCCTACTGGTTTACTCCATCCACCTCCCTGATGTTTCTCCCTTACATCCCATGTGCAGCTCAGTTTCAGCCCTGGGGTCGGCAAATACAGGATTGATATTTTCCCAAGAGATGTGTCAGGTCAGCTTCTTCTGTGCACACTGGGCTTATTTTTATCCCCAAATGCATTTTCCCTTCCATGCTCCAGCTGCCCATCCCAGGGCTGCCTGCTGCCCTTGCACTGCCCCTCTGCTCCTGCTCTCTCCTAAGCTCTCCCCTCCATGCTCCAGCATCTCCTGCCTGTCCTGGGATTTCTCCAAGGGATGCCACACGTTGCCAAAATGCCATCCTTGAGGTCTCCTTGCCAGGGCACTTGCTGAAGCATCGTTGTGGTCACCCTGTGCAGTGCCAGGCTCTGGTGGGTGGGGTGAGAAGGGATGGCTGTGAACAGTCGTGGTCCCAGCACCCAAAAGCTGCTCTGGGGCTGAAGGGAAGAGCAGGCAGGTAGCAAAGACACATCAGGGAAGAACAAAGGGCCACAGTCAGTTGCTCAGCACTGACGGATTCCTAACTCCAGGCTCAGTTTTGGGCTCTGAACGTACTGGTCACCTCTATGGCAGAGAAAAGTAAAAGTTCCTTCTTATACAAATATTTAATTCTCCTTGGTCTGATCAAAAGCCAGTTGCTGTAGGGGTTTAAGGCCACCAGATCCAGCCTGGTCATGCTCCTCATGGATGTCCCCAGTATCACACTTTATGCTTGTGTTGAGGCTGAAGGCTGAGACCAGGCTGAAACCTTCCTGCTGCCCTTCTGCCTCTTTTGCATCTCATGCTGTGCTTGTGCTGCCTCTGCCCTGTTCTCTCATACTTGACATTCTCTATCTGAGATAACCGAAGGTGCAGAAACCTTCTGGTGTCTCTGCTAAAACCTCCCACACAGCCTGAGGCGACGGCCAGGGACTGTGGAGCTGAGTCCAGCTGAGCTTAACTGAGCCAGGCTGGGGCTGGGCAGCCCAGCAGCTGGCTGCAGCTGGATCCACACTGGGCAGCCTTCACTGCTGAGCTTGGGACACGCTTGTTTTCACCCGTCTTCACCCCTCTGTTCAGGAAAGTCCACACACTCCTCCCCTCCCTCTCTGCCTATGATGGTTCATTTGTGTTTTGCTACCTGCAGCAGGCTCCTGCTCTTCCCAGAAACCTTCTCCCCTCTATTAGCTGCCCCCTCCATCCGTGTTTGACAGCAGCACTGCCCTATGACCCCAGGAAGATTTCATGACTCCCTCTCCTTTGGGCACAAACAGTCTGTATCAAATCCCTCTTTATTTCTCACATCTCTCCATTTCCGTGTGGCCAAGCAGTGAATCAGCCACCATTGCCCCCATCTCTGCACCCCATCACTGCCCCCATCTTTGCACCCCCTCTTCCATGGGTGCCCTGGCCCAAGTGTCCCCTCCTTGACCCCAACACCCATTCTGTGCCCTGAAGAGCAGCGGAGATTTCCAAAGCCTCTCTCACCACCCATCCAAAGCAAACCCTTTCTGCACGCCCGTATGTCCAGCCACTGGCTGGAGGGGACAGGCACAAATGTCCCAAACCCACACTGCCAATGCCACCTCTCCCAGGACAGGTGGCTTCCCCTGGGGAACACTGGTGTGGGTGCTGGTGGGATCTTCTGTCACTCACCATCTCCTCCAGCAAGGATATTATTCGAGGAGTTAATATTCCAGACAGTTTCCAGTGGTGCTTCCCTTCGTGCCACCTGGTGGACAAAGAGGACATTTTCCAACTTTTTATTTCCCAGAAGAAGGAGCACCTGGGAAAATTAATTTTTCATTGAGGAATTTGGTTGAGCATCACCCAATTTAAATTTTGTGTGATGAGAAATGCGATCCTGTGACATCCCGGGGTAAGCCCCAAACCACCCCAGCATTAACCAAACATCTATTTCTTATCCATGCTGATGTTAATGCATAATGATTTGTTTTAGTTGTAATTATAGCTGTTCAGTAAAACTCAATTCCTACAATGACCTTGACAAGCAAATAACTTTTCTTCTTCCTGTGCTGCCGACTAGTTCATGCTTTTATTTAGGCTTGAGCAACAGCTTTCAGATCTTTTAACAAATGTGCAGTTTGAATCCCTCCTGTGGCCAGTCCCAGGCAGGCTGCGAGGGACGGAAGCGCTGGTAAAAAGCCCGTGGAAATAGAAAAATTAAGTAAATAACAGTGAATATTCCTGGCAAGTGTTTCTCTTTTTCAATTTATGAAGACAAACATTGCAGAGGAGACTTGGTTCCGAGAGATATTTTTGTTTGAGGATTAGAAGTAAATCCCTGAATTGAGGTGCTTAATGAAATGAACCAAAATGGCTTTTGCTCTCAAATCCCAGCAAGAAGTGTCCAAACTGAGCTGTGAAATAGCTTCAAATCATGATTAAATAGGGAGAAAACTACAACGTGCTCAGAGCACATTTCAGAATAGCACAAGATGCTGATAGACAGGAAAGAAATTCATTGCTCTGAGTTTTCTCCCACTATTAACAGTTCAACACCCCTCCACTTTAATCCTCTGAGAGAAACCCTGCCTTTAGTGAGTCCATGGAAATTTTAGCAGTGATTTGACTTGGGCCAGGATTTTGTTCTAAATCTTTTCATAAACTCAACAAAATGACGATACAAAAATATACATCATGGACAAAAATCCTGTCTGGCAGCTGTTGGTAGCTAATGCCGGGGATAGCATGGGGCAGTGTGAAGCCACACTACAGAAATGAAGAATTTCTTTGTGTACATAGCCTGAAACCTCTGCAGGCAGAGTGAAGCTGAAATTTGGCTATAACCCTCTAACTGATACCCAGATTGCTGCAAAACGACTACCACAAAATCCCTCTGCCTGCAATTAGCTTGGGCTGTGATTTTATATCTCACTTGAAAGACGATGTCTCCATAACATCCCACAGAATCTTTCGGGGCAGTAAGATGTCTTCCCCAGGACATTCAATTCAGTCACCCAAAGCCCTAGCTTTGTTTTTTTGAAACAAAGGCAAAAATGAGCGCAAATTTAAAATATTTTGGCTTCAGATTAAGAAAAATTTCATGCTTTACTTGGAAAAGAAATTAATTGTTTTTATTTTCTTCAGTGGCAAAATCCATATAACTTATATTATCCAGAAACAGAAAGATGTTCATTTTCTAAAGACACAACCTCCTTTCTTCTCAAAGATTCAATTTTCATCAGCTCAGAAAAACTTGCCTTGACTGAGGTTAGACGAAATATTTTAGTTTATCTCAGACTTTTAAAAACTGTCTGTGGCAACTTAAAAAAAAATCTGGCCAATCAAAAATAATAAAAAGACAAAACATAAAAATGTTTCAGCTAAAAAATGAAGAGGAAACAAAGACTGTCGGCTCTCCTCACCCTCATTAATTTATTTTTACCCCACTGGAAATATTTTTGGTAAAAATGTTTGCTCCAAGAGCTGTCAGAAGACACAGCTCCGAGGAAGGAGCTGCTCTGTGGGGAGGCAGAAGATGCCCGGCCAGCTCCCCTGGCCCTGGTGTGCACGGCTGCAGCAGTGACAGTGCCCGTGCTGGGGGCAAAAGCCACTCTCATCCTTGGACATTCTCAGCCTGGTGTGCCTGCCCAGAGGCAGCGCTGCCTGGGGAGCCAGGGATGGAGGGGATGCAGGCAGTGAGCTGGGATGGGATGTGGGAGGCACTGGAGGGAGAGGGTCAGGAGTGACAGGGGATATTTCTGGTGTGGGGGAGCACAAGCGGCTTAAGCCGGCTTTATCAGCGCGTTATAAACCGGCAATCAGCAGGGCTGAGATTTGGCAATCAGTCAATACTGGCTCCAAAACAACCTGGAGAAAAAATGTACCTGGGATTCACTTAAGGTGACCTTTGGAAGGAAGAAAAACAAGTTTAAAAGAAAACAAATGTGTCACAGTGGTGTTTCAAGCCAGCTCTGTTTAACTGAGGGTGTGTAAGGACATTATTCCTCCGTGTGTGGGAACTCTTGTGCTTGGAGCCTGTGGTGACACGACACACTTGTGGCCCTGGCCAGGGTAGGTGCCCCACCTGCCTACACAGGGCACTTTCAGCTCCTGTGAGCTCCCCGATGCCTCCAGCCCAGGGCAGCAGCACCGGCAAAAGTGCTCCAGCCTTCCCTGGGGCGGCCCAGGAGCACGCACTGACTAAGAGGAGGCTGTGGCTTTCCCCTTTTATTCTCTCCCCAAATGAATGCAGCAGCTGCAGAGAGCCTGTAACACAGGTTGAAATCCCAAACAAGTTTAGTCCCACAGTTTGAGGTCAGCTTGCCATCTCATGGGAATGCCACAATCACACATGGCCATGGCACAGGGGGGCAGTGGCTGATTTTCACCACCCTGAATCCTGGAACTGAATTCCCCACAAACCCCCAATCCCTGTCGGCTCCTCACCAGCACATAGCTATTTCTTTCCCCCAAAATGACCTGCTAGAAAAGCCTCCACAGTCTGAAACCAACTGCCTTTCAGCTGCCGGATATGAAGCCCTGACTCTGCCCAGACTCTTCCTAAAATCCTAACAAGGAATATGAAGAACATTTGAAGGAGCTGAAATGGCCGGACCCCGGATGGCATGTAGCAGCCCCACTGAGATATCTGGTTTCTGTTATGTGTTTCTTTTCCTTGCATTATCTGTATTAGAACTTATAAAATGGATGATGTGTATCAGCTGTCCTGCTTTGTTGTTATTGCCATGTTCTGCTAAAATGATAACGAAGCGCTTGTTCCAAATCTTCCCCTCCCACAAAATATCCCAGCTATGTGAAATAAACGCAGCCATTTTATTACAGGGCTGAACAAAACTGTGTAAGAGGTAAAATGAAGGGTCTCTGAGGAGCATGACTCCAGGGAAGTGGAGAAAAAAATTGGTGGAGATGATGGTGACAGGAAATGCAAAAAGCAAAAGGAATTATGAGCTTGGAAATTATTATAATGTCATTTTGCAGCCATAGTCAGGAACTTCATACTTTCCCCTTATCACATCATAAGCAAGGACAATTTGGATTTGATAGGACAATTCCCAACTTCCATATGGTATTTCACATTAAAATATTTTTGGGAAAACTTATTATTTGCTCTATGGATATGGAAGCACCGAATAAATCTGAATTTCCAGGTGCTGGGAAAAATTAAACCATGAATGTACTTAATTTCATGAGGTCGTTGAGGGTGGGATATTTTTGATCTGCTCACTTTCATGGGTGTTCCTGATCCTTCCTAGGTAAGCCTTGGCCAAGTCACAAGCATGGCCAAGTGACTGCCACTGTGCATTGCTAAACAGTAATTTCCTCATTTATGAACTGTGAATTCTTTTCTGCACCATCTGGTGATGAGGCTTTTCAGGAGATAGACAGCAGAGCCTGCATTTCTGTGTCTGTGAGACAAAAAACCTCTTGAGATCAACAACCACTGCAGCAGCTCCTGTGGGAATACGTTGTCATGGATCATGTCCTGATTTCAATGAAAACTGCAGCCAAATCATAAATTTATATGACTTCACTCTGACGTCTCCATCAAACTTTTTTGGTGTCCTCCTCTTCAGTGGCAGTTTCCATCAAAATCTTTGAGGTAGTTTTACTCCTTCCTCACTTTATTTCTTCTTTCCACCACTTATGTTTTGATGGTACAAGCGAATATAATCTGGGTTTTACAGACTACAAAAAGGAGGCAGAGCTGAAGTGATTTATTGTTAAAGGAACTGAGGTCAGATCCAGACCTACTGCTCATGAGAAGCTGTTAATTCTGTTATTTTGCCCGAAACATTGAGCCAGACCCCTCTTAGCTCTGGTAGTCCCGCTCCAGGACTGCTTTTGGAACGCACTTATCTTTGAAATGCAAATACCATGACATCGCAGATGAAATCTCATTGAGCAAGTCTACTTTTCAGAGGAAATATTAAGGAACTTAACAACTTAACACTTCAAGAGTGATAAAAACATATTTCTCTTTTATACAGACAAGGGCTGACAGCCAAATTCTGTAATTGAGAATACTTCCTTAAATATAGAACACTGAATGAGCAGCAAAAGGGTCAATTCATATTTTTATGAAAACAAGAAAAAGTGACTGTTCTGTTTATATTGTAGATGCCTGAAGTGTGGGCATCCCATCTCATTCCTGTCTTCCGAGGCAATGTGAACTGCCACATAACTTAGGGAAAAGATGGAATGTCTGGGTGAAAAGAATTTACAGAAATTGATTTCAAGACTACAAAAGTAATATTTTTATCATCAGAAAAACTGCCAAGGTCAGAACTTTTATTAACAGTTGGGTGAGGCTACAATAAATTGAATAGGTGGGAGAGAGGGGCTTAGTGAATAATATTTTAAGTGGTCTGGTTAAAGAATATCCCTTTGCATGTCTTAGCTGTGGATTATTAATTATTATTTAAAAACTCAGTAAAGCTTTTGTTTCTCCATCTTCAGCTCTCACCAAAAATGTACCTTATTATAGACCTATTATTCCCCTCCCGCAAACAGAAGGCAATACATTTTCCAATTTAATCAGACATTTTCATTTGCATCTAACTTCCTCTTGAGCATTACTGACTTCAAAGGATTAAAATTCCTAATTCTGGTCCAACAAGAATTTTTTTATTTTCCAGATGATCAGAATAAGGATAAAAACTTTCTCTTTTTGCCCTCTACCCCTCCTTTTGTGCATATTTTAGAAAAGTTTTGCCTTGTAGATAATTTGGAAACAGTTGTCACAATCTTGTTAGTAGAGCGAAGTGCTAAATGCCCCAATAGAATAAAAATCCAATAAAGGACATGGTTTTTAACTCTTAATTTTTGCAGCTGTTGGATAAAGCCAAAACATCTGTTTATGGTGATTCTTTCTTTGCTGACAACATCAATTTATCCTCTAAGTGCCAATGTTCCTAAGCAGCTGTAAGTGTGCCCCCTTCCACCTCATTTCAGGAGAGTTGAACCCAAATCTTCCATTAAAGAAAACTGGGAATTGTTCCTTTGCAGCCATGCTGCTGTCTACCTGCTGAACTGCTGGTCCAAAATGTCCTGGTTTTTCTTGGTAGGCAGAGGAACATGTCAAGGAGTTGGTGGAATTCGAAATGAAAACTGCTTGCAGATCAGCTGGGAATTTATCTGCAAATTTGTCTTTGGCTGTTGACGGACTTCTAGGATTACAAAGACAGAGGCAGGGAGGAGAAACCCTCCTTAATCCTCAATGCAAAGCACAGGTGGAAACTATCCAATAAAATGGAGTTGGGAGGATGGGTTGGAAAACTCTGTTTCATCGAATTGCGATTGTTTTTGCATGAACATGTTCATTTAAAGGAAAAAGCTTCGCTGGAGAGTTTTTTCAAATGCAGGATGCAGTTTCCTCCCAAGCCTAGAAGAAGCAAGGACTGGCATTCCTTCTCTACTGCAGCCCATCCAAGCCACCCGCCAGCCTCATTTCCCAGAGATAAGGGGAGTTAGGTTTCAAAATTTTATTCTGTCCTTATTTTTCCCTTGGAAAGCGACAACCAAAATTGGCATCACTTTGGGCTGGAACCAAAGGCAAAGCCTTGATTTCCATCAAGAAATGTAATTCCTTTGCAGCCATTCCAGTTTGGAGAGGTGCATTGAAAAACAGGGATTAAACTTCTATGCCAGATCATATGGTTCAAAATAAGGAAGGTTTAGTTCTACCCTTTGCTCTTCCCAGCAGGAATGCCTCCCAGCAAAGTACCCTGTGTTGGAATTTTAGATCAAAACAGTTGCTCTGCATCCAAAGCCTGCATGCTTGCAAACAGAAAGGAGGCCAAAGGAGAAAACTCTTTAAGACACAAGTCAGAGCTGGGAGGGAGTGGAATAAAAGCTACTGCTTGAAAATCCATCCTAGAAGATGAGAGTCAAAGGTGAAGGAGAACTTTCTGCAACAGATCTCATGCATTGACTTGCTCCTCTAACAGTTTTGTCTTTTCAAAAAAACCAGGGCTGCCCTGCAGAGAAGCTGTCCCCTACCCAAAAGGTTGGTCAGCCCTTCACACCACCCAGGACCTGAGTTTTGAAGTCTCCATGTGCAGGAGAGGTGCAGGAGAGGCAATTTTGGAGAGCAGCAGAAATAAATTGTGTGCTTCAATGCAACAGCAGAGAGCGAGGGAAGCAATGGCTATTACCTCAGGTCAGGCTGGCTCCTGGTTTTCCTGCACTTTACAGGGAAAAAGTAGCACCAGGTAATTTATTGGCTCTTCTAGATCACAACAGGAAAGGAGAGGCAGTGCTGGTCCTGCACGGGCAGAGGTTGCTGCTGAGCTCATTGACTTTAGAGTGGTCCAGATCTCCTACTTGCTCCTGAGGAAAAGTGTTTTCATGGGAGATTTTTCTCTCTGGAGCTTAAAGGGAGACATATTATTATATAAAATTGTAACACTCTCTGTGACCATCACTCCACATTCAGAGCCTCTGCTGAATCCTTTGCTGTTGCTGTTTGAATGTCCGTGTTTCTCTTCCGAGGAGCAGGGGGACTTTTTGGAGCTGCTGTAGGATGAAATGGGGCAAAAGCAAACTTGCTCTTGTGAGAAGATCCTGCCAAAATATTTGAATAGAATGAGATGGACATTTCATGGTGCTCTGAACTCCATTTCAGGTGTGCTGCACATAGTTTATATGAAGATGCAATAATTTGCAAGCCATTGTATGCATGGCAGCTGTCCAGTTGGGAAAATGAAAAATAGCAATAAAGAAATAACTTGGAAACTGCAGGTACAATGGGCCCATAGATGTCTGGCAAACACTTGTCCCCAGTGCCCAAACTTCTCAGCGAGGTGCTTATATCCAGTTGCCAACTCTTGACCACTCAATAAGTTCGTTCTCTGGAGCCTTTTTGAGCCCTTTTCTGTTATTTTTTTTTTAAAGAGTACTTTTTGTGTCATCATTGCCATAGATTCTTTTGTTTTCTTTTTTTTTCCTGCCTATCTTTATTGTGGCCATCAAGCCTCCTACTGGCAGAAGGCTTTCCCTAGATGTCATGCAACAGCAGATGCAGCTCTTCTGCCCCTACAAATGCCACTGTACCTTCCTGGACAACACATACAACTCATTCTTAAATACAACATAAATTAAGAAACAAGCAAGGGATACTACCTCAGGAAAGGACAAGTAACAATAATGTTCAGAGACCTGTTGGGAGGAGCATTATCTACAACCTATTTATATTAAAAAAAAAAAAAAAGACTGCTGCAAACCATTCCACACCTTCCTCTTGCTTTGGTAGTAGGATTTTGGCCACATCCAGTTTTCCATCAGTATTTCCATTTCCCACCACCACCATGCATGCACAGCAGTGAGTGAACATTTAAAAAGCAAAAATCCCCCAGCACTTACCAAAGAAAAGGCGTTAACAAAAGTTTGACATCCAATGAAGTGGGGACAGCAGTGGCGCAGGCATGTCCCAGCCCAACCTGCCTTTCCAGGAATTCAGGTTTCCTCCAAAATTGCCCTCCCCGCCTCAGGGCAACACCTCCAGCACCTCTGCTCCTGCCCTGCTCAGTGGTTATTGTGTGCACAGATGAATGGCACAGCCCCGTGCGCTGGGATGTTATTGCTGGATAAAGCTAATAAAACATTTGAGTCACTGTGAGGAAGCTTTCCCATCCCACTACACGCCTGATCCTCAGGGTTACCCGCCTTTGCCTCCTCACCTTTGCATTGTATGGTGTTATTCTAACCTCTTTCATCTTTGGCTTTTGGCAGTCTTTTCTGCTTTAAGTATATAGTTATCTTAAGTTGAGCAAGATGTTTCAGGCTACACTAACTGGCTGATGTTTTAAATTGAAACCTCCTAATATGCGTTCAATTTACATGTACTAAGGCTCTCATTCAATCTGAAATACCAACCAAGTATAAAATAATAGTGACACTTGACATTTTCACAGGGATTTACAACTTCAAAGGGCTCTACAATATAAACGAACTCTCTCTGTACTTATGAGGTGGGTAAGCAAATACTGTTGAGATGGAGAATGAATGAGGAGGGGCTGCAGAGCTTGCCTGAGGCTAGACAAGGAGCTGGTGTCAGGGCTGGGGTCCTGGCTTGCTCTCCTGGACCCGAACAGCCGGACAGCTGTTGGCTCTAAAAGCTGCATAACCAACATGGACGAGTCATACGAGTCTACATCCCAAGCAGATGTATGAGAAATTTAGACACTGGAATTGAATGTTGTCATCCGATCAAACACAGCCACTCTCTCTGTCCAGGCTTGGGATCACCCTGAGCATGATGGTGCTGTGGTTCCTTATTTCTGAGGTACCCTTATACCAGCAATGTAACTTCAGCACCCAGACTGGGGACAGGTGGGATGATGGTCATGGGGCAGATCCTGCTTGTGCGAATCTGCAGGCAAATGATAAAGCTGGGAGGAAGTCCATGCTCTGACTGCCTTTAGTAACAGCCTGTTCATCCATTTGTGAAAGACTTTTCAGCCTATTTTCTCATTTGCCAGCATGGGCCGGGTCCCTCTCTTGTGACACTGCTGTTTTGGGGGAGGAGACTGCTTTCAAGCAGCGCCTGCGCCAGTAGCCCAAATTAGAAACCTGCACTCTGCTTGATGGATGCAGCTATTGTTAACACAAACAGGCGGGTGGATGTTTCATTAATCACAGCCCATAAACCATCTTGACTAACTGAAAAAATATTTCCTCTGTCTTATTCATGCCATAGTTCCTCTGAGCCTTTTAGCCCATTTGTATGGACTAGAGAATGAGTTGCAACCCGTTATACAGCATGTCCTGCCCTTCCCTTGCTTTATAAACACGAGCAGCTCCATTCCATGATGTGTTTTGATGAGCTGCCAAGAGCCAGCTAATGTACTGTTTGCTGACAAGTATATGTTATTAATCCAAAAGCACTGAGCTTGTGGGTTGGGACTTTTAAAAAAAAAAAAGAAATATAAAAACTAAATTAAACAAGGGTGAGGATATCCCTCAAATGTAGCTACTGTTCCTTCCATGATGCAGTTGCAAATGTGCAGCTCCTCCAATTTCAGGAAGTTGTTTAGGGCATTCTACTACTTTAGCACATCTATTTTCCTGCAGAAATCACACAAGCTTAACTGGGTGTCCTCTTCTTATGATCATTTCCCTCAATGAATTGGAATTTAAAAACAAATACAGGAGATAAAGCTGTGGCAGCTCTTTCTTGTACACATCGCACTCCTTCATGTGGCTCCCTGGGACCAGGTGGCGACAACAGGGTGGTGGCAGCTGCTGAGAACAGGGTGGTGGCAGCTGCTGACAACCTCCAAGCACAACATCCACGTGACCCAGCAGGCATTTCACATATCACCCAATGCGTTTCTTTCGGTGTGTTTTTGACAAGACTCCACCTTATAGAGTTCCATGATGTTTTGGGATATACTCAGAAGACCAGCATAGACCCTCAGAGTCTTTGCTACCTGGACAAACCCTATTGCAGGGAGCAGCCCATTAACCGGTTAAAGAGGGGCCTGTAGCTCCAACCAAAGTAAGGACCATCCCCATCACATCCCAGAAATGGCTTTCGGGAGGGAGTTTCGTGGAAGAGGAGGAGGAAGACAAGGGGGAAGACATGCTTTGAAAGCCTTCCCAAGCCAGGCACATTGGGGGTGGGTGTCTCTAACCAGCCACCAGCACGCGGGGCTGAGCGCTTGCTGCACCAACAGGTTTGTGCACTGGGACCCCCCACAATGCAGAGCAGAGTGTGCCCCCAGGGCAGATCAATGTTAAGCTTGATGTAAAAAGATGACAACTAAATATGAGCCGTGTAGGCAGAAAACACAGGGGCTTTCATTTCCATGTGCAGGGCACATTTGCCTTCCAAATTCAACTGACAGCTTTTGAGGCCGTTCTTTCAGGTGACAAATGGTAATAAAGCTCCTATTTACACTGGCTGTTGACTCATCTTAGGTGGAATTATGTACTGAAATAAGTAAATAGCTTCCTATTCAATGTGATCCGTATACAGCTATGGGCCACAGTACAATGCAAAGCTCCTGTATAGACAAGACCCCTGTTTGTTGTGTGCTTTTCTAGGTCACTTAGCACTTTGCTTCAAAAACGTGCTTTTTAGGAGAGAGACTCCTGGTATGCATGGTCTTTCCCTTGTGCAGAGTAATTCACCCTTAAAAACTAGCAAAGCTACGATTGCTTTTTAATTTGCATTGTAAACACATTAAAGATGAGCTGAGCAAACCAGAACAACTTAGGATGCCTTTTTACATACCTGAATATGAGGCTTTTGTGGTTTATTTTGTTAGTATTCATTTATCTCATGAGTTTTGGGACTGTTAAAAAAAGTATTGGAAAAAGGGTGTCAAGATAATTGCATTTCAGATGGTGCAACTGCTGGACCTTACATGTGCACATAGCTTTTTCATAGCTGTGGTTTGTGTCAGTCAAACTGGTAGAGGCAGACAGACCCCATTTTTGTTTCAGGAAAGTATTTTTCTAGGGTCTTGGAAGCCATTTTTGTCACATTTAATTCAGTTGAAAATGTGTAATTAAAAATCCCTTAAGAACTAAACAAAACAAACTCCAAGAGCAATTGTCAACAACATGGAAAAAAAATTTAATGTTTTTTCTCTTAAAACACTCAGAGTTCTCAGAATTTAATATAAGTATTTTTTTAAATGACAACCCCACCGTGATGGTGCTTAAGGATTTCTGAACTGCTTTCAAATTGCAAGGAGGAAATCAGGAAAAATAAAGAAACATAAGGTAAAGTGAATTGATGGCCATTGTGGATATTTCAAGGTACACAACATGCTTATGAGCATTTAATCCACTGGTTTTACGGCTCAGAAAAACATTTCAGTCCAATTGCTGCTGACTTATCTGTTGGATGAAGCCATCTTTCTCTTTTGAGTCTCAAGGGATTGTGGAAACACAGTGTCCTTCCTCAGCTGGCAAATTATCCAGGGCATTTTGAGTCCATTGAGTAAAATCCTGGTTGGTCATTATTTTGAGAAGCTAAAAGAGATGCAATGTTGTGTTTTTCCATATACATGGATAAGCTTTTTTACCCTAGCCCAGCAGAATTTCCTTTCCATCGCTGATAGGTGCTTTCACTTCCATCTCTGTTGACTTCTTTCTCTAGTATTTCTCTAGTAGATGCTGAAATCACTGCTTTGCAAAAATCACTGTCCAGTGAACAAGTCAGGTATTGATGCCACTTTGTGAGGCTTTTTGAGAGACCCAGGGTGCCACTGCCAGTTCATAGCTGAGGGACATAGCAAGCAGAGGAATCCAGGTCTTCCAGGGCTCTTCCAGGATTGAGTCCCACTATCACTGCTACAAGAACCTTCTCCATGTCAGAAATTTGTGTTTCTCTACAGAGAAGATCATACCTACATGCCAGACACATCATGAATGCACAAACATCTCTGCTGGAAGACAATAAACGTTATCTTGTGTTGCTGGAGAGTAAAAGAAGTAGGGAAAGGTGTAGCAGCTCTCCAGAGTGCAAAGTGACCTACAGCCCCTCAGTGGGAGGCATGGAGTTATGTAGCTCATTAAACCTTAAAAAAGCAAGGAGAGAAGCTGCTTCCAATTATCAGGATGAAAATTAATGAAATAAAAACTACAGACAGGCTGCAGAATTATGCAATAAAAAGGGCTTTGCTGGCATTAACAAGGCGATGTGTAATATTTGTGTGGTTCTAGCTCAGCCTTGGCTTGAACACATGGTGATTATGCACATAAAGTGTATCCAAATTAATGAATTAAAAATCCTTGATAATCCCATACAATTTTCCGTTCGTAGTTAAGTATTATTAGTTGGGAAATCTCCTCAGAATGGGAAAATGAGCTTGTGATCTGTTGTCTGAGAAAATAACCTCTTTGTTAGTATAAAACAGTCATGTGCTGGGATGACTGGCCAGAGTCATGGAGAAGCCCAGCTGCTGTCTTCTTATAGGGAATGAAGGTCCAATATAGCAAGAACTGCATAAAATGGGGTCCAGAGGAGACCTACAGTTTGGGGCTCATGGGACCCAAGCAAAGAGAGTGTGGAAGTGAACATGCATGAGAAAAACTGCCATTGTGTGCAGGAACAGTCTTATTGAATGACTTCACATCATCCCACAAAGAGTATCTTCCACAATATTAGCTCTGCCTTGAGATCCAAAGAGTGTTGCCATACCAGTCCACATCTAAAATCCACCCAGGGCATTCTGCTACAACCAGAGTTAATAGCCTTCAGCCCTTACATGCAGAATTCAATCAGCTTGATGCAGAAAATCAAGTTTTCCTTGAAAAAGCCTTGGCCACTCCTTCCTTTTTGCTTCCTTTCTCCCAGCTTGCATTAAAGAACACAACTGCCTTTCTAGGCAGCTGCACGAAAATGTGCTCCTCTGCTTTGCCAACTCCATAAATGTAACCTTTCTTTCTGTTCTAGTCATGTCTATCTGACATGGGATAGATGTATGACCCAAAAAGTGTTCACTGAGGGCTGAGGAGCCCACTGGCCTGGCCAGCAAGGTACAGTGAAAGTAGTATACCTGAAAATGTGTTAGTGAGATTGCCGTGCCCCTAAATGTAGATTCAGAACCTCCAGCGAGGGGAAAATGTTGCAATCTAAACATTTATACTATTGAAAAAAAAGGGAAATCATTTGCTGAGACATAAATTAGCTCCTACAAGACAGATTTATTATGGCATGGAATGTTTTAATGAGAAGAGGAGGTCCCACAACCATAGGATACATTTTGCATCAGAATGTTTGACATATAAATAACATTTGGGCGAAATTTTCAGCCCTGTGACATTTAGCACTTAACTGGGGATTTGGAAGGAATTTAAGGAGAGGGATGTGTAAATTGGTTTTTCAGTGAAATCCTGAGTGCTCTGAAGTCTGACGTCAGGTTTACGCACGGGAGCTGTGGTGGGATGTTGCCGCGGGGCAGGGGAGGTCTGAGAGCTGAGTCTGAAAGGCTCACAGAAGTGATGTTTGTGGAGAGCAGCTCTCCCTCTCTTGTCTCTTTCATGCAAAGCCCTTTCTAAGCCTGCTTCAGGGGATAAGAGAGATGACAGGACTACAATTTCTGAAATATTGTTTCTCTTTCACCCCCTACTACCCCAAAGTCCTGTATTTCACAGACTTCTAAACTGTTTGGGTTATTATCAATTTTTAGTATAGGAATCTACTGCAGGATCCCTGGGTGAAGTTGGTAGATCAGTCCCAGTTAAAGCTGATAATCAGACTGGGTGGTGAGGTCAGAGAGAGTTGGCATCAAGTGATTCAAAAAGGCAAACAGTAGGATTTTTACTGTTTCCTATGGCTATTAGCAGTGAGCTTAACATCCTCTGTAAGAAAATGTCAAGTCATGAGCTGGGTACTTACCTGAGAATATTTTATTTCTAGCCTGCACTTCTGCCAGAAAAAACTTCTTTTTTTCATGTTACCTTGTTCTTGAAAGATGACAACAGCAACCCCCAAAACACTTCCTCCTGGTCTGGTGAAAAGCACTCGTAGAGGAAATGGTGGGGGAAAATAGAAAGAATTATAATTGTATTATGTTGTTCTGATTGGCCATTCACTGAGAAATTATAAACATAACAGAATGTCAAGGGATTTGAATTTGGATTTTAACAATGCAGATTTTAACAGTTGTGACAATGGGTATTTTGTAGACAGATGAGCTATGGATTTATGGTCTTGTGCTGGTTTTCATACCAAGCACAACTACAAAGGGGGATACTGAGCACTGGCATTGGGGAGAGCCTTTGGCTGGGAACGATGGCTGAGTATTTCAGATCAGAAACCACATTTTCAAGATCTGAGCCTCCCTTCCCACCTCCTTTTCTGCAAGTATGGCAGAAGCAGTGTGGTGATTTCCACAGGTACAGCCACTTCTGCCTGAAGGTCCCAGAGGAGTTCCTACCCTTCCTCTCCCAGGCTCAGTGCTGGGGTTTCTGTCCCAGTTATCAGCTGACTTTGCTGGCGTGATGACCTCAGCACCCAATGAGGACATGGTCTTTTATTCAAAGAAAAATATCCTTGATTGCGTCATCCCAAGAGAAGTCATACTCAAATCAATGAGATGCTGCCTCTGGCAGAGCCTGTGGGATGAGCAGCAGAGGGCTGATCTTCCTTCTGCTCTCAGTAGTTTTCCCCAGCTGTCTTTCCCAGAGGAACCCTTCCCACTCTCCCGGTGCCCAGAAAGAGAAAATAGTGTCAGAAAGAAAGCTGGGAATTGCAAGTGTTTAGGTGATTAGTGGCCGAAAACTGAGGGGAGAGATGGAAAAAACCTGGGACATTTCTGGGACAAGTATTCAAACCATGTGCCTGCCACACTGGCTCTGAAGAATATGAGTTATTATTTGGGTGTGTAACATAAGTATTCTCTCTAGGAAGCTCAAGAAGACTGCAATGGTTATTTGAAGTTTCCAAACCCATGGTGAAGAGGAAAGCATGTTCATGCAGCTTATTTCATGAATTATGCTTTATAAGAAACCTAGTGCTATATCAGGTTGGGAAATGGGCTTGCAGCATCCCCCAAAAGTATTTTAATCTCAACCACAGCAGTCTTCTGAGTTATCTTGAACATAAAATTTGCTTATTTTTGTAATGCTAAGAAGAAAAAAAATATATATTTCAACCAATAAGAAGAAAAATAAGAAATCTGGCAACAAAGAGGGAACAAAGATTACTTCAAGGGGTTTTTTTTTACACTCCCTAAAGGTAAGTCCTGGGTATTCTGTCCGGGTTTTTCCTTCCTCTTTACATTTTGCCATGACATTTTAATGCCAGCAGTTGAAGAATCACTGCAGATAAAAACATGAACATTTTATTCAAGAGCAATATCCTCAACAGCACAGCATTTGAAGGAAAATTGCAGTATTCAGTTTTGATGTATGTAAATTAAAGGAAGGAGAAGAAAGTGTCCTGTGTTGCCTGTGTTGATAGAATAATTTTTAGCAGTTTGGGGCAGAAAAAGGAATATTGACGTTTGACCTTGGATTTGTTGTGGTTTTCCACAAGAAAAGGTTATGTTTAAACAGCGTCAATGTCTCATCTTTCTAGGAAAAGCTGTTTTCACCTAATTCGTAACATGTTTGCAGTTCTTACGTTGGTAATGAACTGCACTGATTTTGCTGTGTAAGTAATAAATTCACTGACTGAGTTTTGCAAAAATAGCAGCCTGGCCAAATTTGCAAGATCTTGGGAAAGTCATGAAAACCATCAATCTTGGCATTCGAAAGTTTACAAAGCACAACTTTGTTTTACACAAGTGCTGTTGTAATAATTTATAAATTTCATTTAACATTTCTTTTACTTAATAAGTATATAATTCATACAGAACAGAAATTAAGTTGTACAACACTTGGTTTCAATTTTGCAGTTCCTATTAGGGGATTTTAATGTTCTCTTATTATTGCTGCAGAGCTTTTTCTCTGCTATTGGGCTTTATCATCCATGTGTTGGCCAGCTTAGATGAAAAGCCACATTGCATGTGCTAAACCTTCATACTAATGCCACCAAATGAATCAATTCCTACTCTCTGACTTCTGAACCTACCCTAAGGTGAAGGAAACACGATCCACTGAGGATCATCTTGCAGTTAAAACAATTCTCTATGAATCAGCATGACAATGCAGGTGCTAAGCAAGCATCTGTTCAATTAAGTTGGTTTAGCAGTTTTGGAGCAAGTCTATTTTGCTTTTTTTTCACATCATTAGGCTTACCTTAATGCTGGCAGCAAACAATAGCTCATTAGTGGATTAGGTGTAATTACGAACAGCAGTCATTATTCCTGAGGCTTAATGGGCCAATTTGCTGCTGTAATAGTACCCCAGCATTGTGGTGCTCCAGCAGAAAAGCCAGTGGTGCTGGAATGAGCCATTGCCTTGAAGGCCCTGGAAATGGCTGAGCAATCCCAGCCCTTCCCAAGACACCCTCCCATGGGATGGATGGAGACTTGCTGCCAGCTGGGGGGTCCCATCGGATCCCAGGCTTGCATTCAAGCTGAAGTGCATCCATTTCATGCCGGGTTTGCTGTCCATAGAAATTCCCAAGAGGAAAGGGGGGAATTCCAGCAGCTGTGTTGGGACTGCCCCACCCAGATTCTCCTTTTGTTGCTAATGTATTTATAGAAACATTTTTAATTGTCTTTTACTGCAGTAGCCAGATTAACTTTTTGTTGTGCTTTGGCCTTTCTAATTTTTTCCCTGCATAACTTCATGACGTCCTTGTAGTCCTCCTGAGTTGCCTTCCTCTTCTTCCAAAGGTCATAAAGTCCCCTTCTTTCTTTCACTGAGTTCCACCTCTCTGTTCAGCCAGGCTGGTATTCTTCCCTGCTGGCTCATCTTTCTGCATATGGGCGCGACCAGAATGAAGACAAAACTTTGTTTCTGAGCTGCAAATCTGGTACTGTAGGAATAAGGATGAACGACTCAGCTTCATCTTCAGATTTCCCGGGAAGCTTGGGCTGCCTGTGGGACTCAAGATCTCCATAGTCTGTGCAGTCCCCAGGCAGAGGTTGAGCAGAGAAATCAGGGACCCAAGTGCAGAGCACTGAGGGACCATTAATGAAGTCCAAGTGTGCATAATTGTAGTCCTGTTTGCAAGCAGAGTCAAATGATAATGACAGCTATGTTTTTATATTTAGCATTATATTTTCAGTCAGTCTTTTCTACCGAGAGTGCCATATCATTTTTCTGCTTTTAGGTAGGGGATTAAGAAAGGAAAAAAAAGAGACATAATGCTACAGTGGAGTTAAGTGCCACTTCTTCAGGCTCCTGTCAAATCTTGTAATTTGGAATAATTACCAGTGTCAGGTTTGGGGAAGGAGTTTGATGTAAATTGCCTCAACCTGTACTCATCCTGTGAGAAAAGAAAACCAGTATGTTAGAGGGTTAAGGACTGAATAGGCATCACCACAAAAATCGCTGTTTAAATAGCCTCACTTTAATATACATTTACTGTATTTAATATATATATACTGTATTTTATCTCAATTTTTCTTCATGTCATTCAGACCTGGGCAAATCCTGCTCATGCTGTGATCAGTGGTGATTTCTCACTTATTTTAATAGCCCAGCCTACAGACTCCTCCTTAGCAGGAGATCTGGTGGGTTGCTGGGCATTCTGTTCATTTACTATACATGATCCCTTAAAAAGCAGGGAAAAGCTAACCAGACTTATTTGTACCTCCATGCAGGGGAAAGACCAACCATCTTCTGCAAGCACCCTCAAAAGAGGTTTGAGGGACCATGTCTGGGTTATGTCCAACTCTGCCGTCCAGCCTCGGTGTCCTGACAAGCCCCAGCAGTGATATCCATGCTTTGTCTGTAGGACAAGTGAGGATGGTGGCAGTTTTGTGAGGGAAATTGTTCATTTTGATCTGAGGTCTGTAGCTGTTGTGGAGCAAGAGGACATGCCCAGGCTGGAGAGGGAAATGAGCCATTCTGAGTTTGGCCTGCTGTCATCCCCCATCCAGCTACTTTCCTGCATCTGCAACGCATCTAAATTTTTAATTTAGTTTTTTTTTTTTTAATGGGAAAATAATGTCATTCTCAGAAGCATTTGTATACTTTCAGTGAATAGAATCCAAAACCTAAACCACATAAAAAACTTGAAAATAATCAGCTCACTCTTTTGGATCACCTCTCAGAAAACAGTGGTTTTTATTTCTTTCCATTTTGTGAGCATAAAAAAAAACCACACCTCGTTTTTTCCCTCTTTGCAATTTCTTTTGAGTTATGGAAGCAGTTTCTATCTATGAATTGAAATAAATCACCACCGTAAAAATCACAGTGTATTGCTTTCTCCACTTCTTGGAAAATGACCTCCAGATCCCTCAGTCATGCATACCATGACAGGAGACCAAGCAGGTGCTTTTGAGATAGGAATTTTTTGTAAATATATCCAAAAATTGCTGTCCTGTTGTCATCCCTAAGTCCCGGGAGACACCAGGGAGCATTAGTGGTCCCAAGTGTTTCCACTCTCAGTGTGCTGTGTGGGGATGGCTGGTCCTGGTCCATCCCAGCTGAGCGCCACTGTCCCCGCATCCAGGGATGCTGGTGCTTCACAGCTGATGCCAACCAGAGCAGCCCCAGTGTGACCTGACTTACGGAAATGACATCTGCGTTGGGAATTGCATTTATCAGTGATGGCAGTCACTGATCCAACAGGATGGCTGAGCCATGCACTGGCTGAAATAAGAGCGAAAACACTACTGCACATCCACAGCTGATGAGTTGGATTTGGAGAGGAGACTGCTTGGGACAGGCTCAGAGTGTCTGTCTGAAGGTGAGTCTGAGAAACCCCGCAGTCACAGCAGCAGGTTTTAACCTGCAGGTGATAAATGACCTCACCAGTCACATGTGGAAAAATGTTACTGACTCCATGAAACCTGTTGCTCTGAGAGGTTCCTAGATTTCAGCATACCTTTGTGATGAGGTAGAAATGACGGCCAGTCAGAGTCATGAACTAGACGTGCTTTCAGCAGCAGCTCTCACAATTATCTTCTGCTCTATTGCCAGTACTCAATTCCCCTCTCAACTCTAAACATTAATGACTACTGCAGAGTCTGTGCAAATAAAGAGTCCTTGAAGTGACTTGAAGTCTTAGAAATTACAGAGACACACTAAGAATATTCAGATGGTAAAAGTTCTTTTTTACTCTGGGAGGCACAATCCTTTTTTTAGAGTGTTGGTAGTGTTGGTGAGAGCCTGTGATCATAACAATGCCCATCTCAGTATTTCTGGGCTCTCTCTGGTTACCTCTGTTCTTGCCAAAATGTTTTGCCAGGTAAGGAAGTTGGAGACATGGAAAGGGAAGGAAAAAATTACTGTCATTTCTTTGAAATGAATTAGATTCCTGTGTGTGGGTGTGGGTTCCAGGTTTGCCAAGGATATGAGGAGGACCTGGCACTTCTGCTCCAATCTGTGATCCCTCCAAGGTCTGTTGCACTGCGGCCAATCCCTGAGTGCTCCGGACACCCCACACAAAGGATGTCCATGATATCCTGCTTCCTGGCAGGAGCAGTGATGTATGGAATGGAGAGAAAGTCACACAGTATGGGGTTGCTCTAAAGTCTTGTGGAATTTAATAGGCAATAAAATCAGGCTTGACAGAATATATATTCACAGATTATTTGATTCTGTCATATTGCAATAACTATGAGTTGTATTACAGCAACAGTGAGGGGCCCAGGTGAAATCCTGCTGTTTGTGCACTGCCTAAGTATAACAGGAAAGGTTGGTTTTGCTCTAAAGTTGGTAATTTAAACTGAAAAAAGTTTCAGTGGGAATCTGAGGCTCAGAGCAACTGACCCAAACTAATAGGAAATTAATAGGAAATCTTAGGAACCTGAGCCAGACCTATGGAGCTCCTGTTTATCATTGTGCTGCTCTTCATCTGAACCTCCTCAAAGCTGTCAATAGACAGCTCTGGTCTTCTGTACAATGCTACAGAACTATTCAAAGAACATGAAAGAAGCTAAGTTTCCCATTTACTGTTCCATTTTTTTTCTAAAACATAGGAAATCTGGTTGTCCATATTGTTTAAAAATATCATTTATTAATATTCGATTTGCCAAATGCTAATAACCACAAGCCTACAGGAAGGAAGATAAAATTAATACAGGAAAGTTAATATTGAGCTTGGTTTAGAAGTTCTGTCACTGACACGACTCCAATCAAACCCCAAGATCTGGCAGATGATGTTGCATTCCCATCTGTTTATCCTGTGGTAGCTCTTCACCATAAGCCTGCCCTAGAGTTTACCAAATCACGTGACACTTTGGTGGTGTTCTGTGGTTGCTCATCTAAATATTCCCTTGTTACAACTCATCTTGGGTGACAGGTAATCTGATACAATCATAATATACTGTTAAAGCAGAAAGGCAGTCAAAATAGTTTTCACCTGTATCAAGCGTGACTGGTGAGAACAGGAATCCTGCCAAGCAGTTGCCCATCGTGAGGTTAAGGAGCTCTACAGTGGCTAATCCTGTTGTCATCTGAATTAACTTTCAAATAGGGTAAAACCCCCAAGCAGTTGCATAATAAGAGGCTTAAGGTCTTGAGCTGGGGAGCAAAGTGTGTATTTTGTGCATGCCTTTCTAGCAGTAGCACCTTGAATGTCATTTTGCTGTTAAGAGGTTTGTTTTCCTGGGTAAACTGGGTGATGCTCTTCAGCTTGCTCCAGCCAAATCTGAGAGTGTGTGTGTGCTGAGAGCCTACAATGACAATTAAGGATCCCAGAAACCATGGCCAGTGCTAGATACCTCAGGGAATGATCTTGGCAAGACAGTGGTTGATGCTTCTTCTTCTGGGGAGCTGGTGCTTCCCAAAAAAACCTTGACAGAAGTCTATCTGCATTGAACTCTTCACAGGCTGCAGCTGCCTGATAGCATTTGGCATGCTCAGCAGGATATTTCAGGTATGTTTTCAAACAAAATAAACATTCAGCACATGCAGTTATTCACCTGTCTCTTTTAAAGCTCCAGTGGTCCTGTCCAGAAGAACGGATGAGCAGCTGGGTACCAGGTTGCTCAGGTATCTCACAACCAGCTGCTCACGTCCATGTGGCTCTCACCCATGGTGCTGTGGTTACAGTTTTTTGGAGATATTTTTCCATAAACACTTAATTTATGCAACCATTTAATATATGCAAATAAAAAAAGTAAAAGAACACCAAGGCTCATGAGGGAGGAAGATAATTGCCTCTGCTAAACTTGCATTGTAACACAGCACTTGAAAAAGCTTGAAGCTAGGCAGGTCAGTCTTGTTAAATGTTTGAAGTCTGGACTTTTTTTCAAGATATAAACCAGAGAAATGGTTTGGGATTCAGCACCAAAGATGGATGCTCACTGGGGTAAGATGGCATCATGTTCATTAACATGCTTTTGTGTTGGGATCTGTTTGGTTGTCAGTGTCAAGGGGAATCTTCTCTTTGAGTCCTGTGAGTGTTGTGCTCAGCCATACACGAGCAGAGCTCTTGGCTCAGTGCTTGAGTTCACAGGAGACAAAGGAGAGACACGGGCATTCAAACAAACCCTGAGTGAAACAAACCATGAATGAAAAACAAACCCTGAGCATCATCATCCTCTCCTGGAGGAAAGAGCTTTTTTCACAGGATTCAGGTTTCAGGTGAGATACTGCTGTCTTTCTAAAGGATTGATGTGCAATATTTGGCCAAATTCAGGGTGCAGAACAATGTGGTGTCCAATGGTCACCTCATTTGTCCTGGTGATTCTCACTGCAGGTGGCTCCTGGTGCCATGAGGATGTCCCCACAGGGATCCCACAGAGGGACTGAAGGAAAACCTGAGTCCAAGCTGTGCTGGGGAAAGCAGGGAGTGATGGAGACACTGCAGCAAAGAGGCTGCTGAAAATGTTCACTTACCTTTTCCTTCTTTATTTCTAGAAGCGGATGAGAGTGCTGAGCCCTGAGGGTGATCCTGTAGTCCAGCAGCCCATCACAGACCAGAGCCACAGTCGTGGCTCGACTGGCAGCTTTGTGTGTTTGCCACCCATAAAAAAGGTTTGCCAGTATTTAAAGCATGCATTGTTGTGGTTTAAACTTGAGAAGGATTTTTAAGGAAATCTTCAGCTGAGGATAAATGCCAAGATAAGCAGCCTACAGCTGGCCACTCACATATTTCTGCAGTTGCTCTTGCATGGGCTGTTTGCTTTGCAGCAGCACTTCATGGTGCACATCCCAGGTGAGAGACCTGGAGGGCACCTTCATGGCATGGAGCAATTTTGCTCCTCTCTTAGCTGGACAGGGAAACGTTTCTGCTGCTATGATCAATTTGACAAGCCAGAAATGTCAATATTGCTCTGATAACCACCATGGGTCCAGCTCTTCTGTCCCCTCTGCTGGCTGCTGAGCATGTGGGGTCTTTGGGTGGAGCACTGGGGAGCTGTGGTGGGACCACAACCAGGAGAATGAGTTGGAGCAGCTCAGCTCCATTGCATGTCCTTGGCTGCTTTTGTCCCCTGTGCCATGAGAAGTGGCTGTTGGCATGGGGTGGAGGAGGGACAGTGGTACCCCCTGACTGAAAATCACTTCTTGCTTCCCTTGGGTCTCCCATCCCTTGAGTCTCTGCTGTGCGGGCAGGTGGTTGTGGATGTCAACACCAAATAGTTCAGGGGACAAGAAGACTTTTGAAGTCAGCTTTTGAAAACTTTTGCCTCTCTTGATTGGATTGATCTCTACCTAACTCAAAATGTTCTTATTTCCCCCCCCCCACCTGTTGGGTCATTCAATAACTCCTCATGCAGACATTTTGGTATCTTAGAATATAACTAGGTTCACATTTCTGTCTTTCCTCATGTTCTAAAGACTTTTATGCCCATTTCTGCAGAGTCTGTGTGAACTCAGCATCTGCGAGACCTCTTCAGCTGTGTCACATGGGCTGACTTGGACCTCAGGTTTAATATCTGCAAAATGAATGACAAATGTGTTGGTTGGTGGGAGGGCTGATGGTTTCACCCTGGGCTGGCAAGGCTGAATATTGGGGGAAGAAAGATAAAACCAAACCCAACCCTCAAGAAACCACCAGACAAACAAAAGAGATGTATCTTCTCAATTTCCTGGGAAGGTTCGTGTTTCCAAGAGAGTCCCACTTTAAAGTTGCTGCAGCTTTTTTTTTAGAGGCCTGGTTATTCACTTCCCAGCTCTGCTACTGTTGTTTCTTGCAGCCTTGCTCAAGACAGTTATTATTCTTAAAATAATGGTTGTAGATTAGAGAAATCTGAGGATTTTTTTGCAAATATGTTAAGATTTACATATCTAGTAGGCGTGGAAATTTTTTCTTTTTCAGTCTGCGCAACGAGTATTTCAGGGTAAGGGGATCCTCGAGCAGGGGCACTATTTGAGGTTCCCGACTTGCTCCTGTTCTGAAGATTTGGGGCGCTTTGCTTTCTTTTGTGTCAATCTTTAAATTTGCAAATGGGAGCAAGTCCTGACCCCTCAGAAGACTCTCTCCTTGCTGCGGTGAATCACCAAGGAAGGCTTTGCTTCCCTTTTAGGAATGTGACGGGGACTAAGTCCCAGGGTTTGGGAAGGGGAGGTGGAGCTCTGCACTTCCAGAGCCGATGGTCATTTCGTGATAAAGTGATAATGCTAATAATCCCCAGGTTCTTTTTTTTTGCCTTTGAACTGAACACTTTGCCTGTCTCAGCTGTGGTTGCCTTTTTGAACTGTCAGTTTGGGAGGATTAGATGCATGTTTAGGCTGGGTGAACTCATGAATGAAAATATTTTCCTTGGCAGTTTTTAAAATGCTTCCCCCCTTTAAGAGCTGAACCCTTTGGCAACAATCTGCTTTTTGCCCAGATTACCACTGTCATTTTGGGAGGTCTTTTCCCGCAGAACAAACAATGGAATTTTAATAACACAGTGAAATAGATTCAGGACTGCTTTATTTATATTTTCTTTATTTATGCTTGAATACTTAGTATGCAGCTCCAGCAAAGACAAATTTAAGCTTTGTATTACTTCAAAATGATGAATTAAGCTCTGGGAGATTTACTTCCCCAGAAAAGGATATTTTGATTCGCTGCTTTGAAAATGTCTCATAAAACCAATAAATATCACAGAAATTAAAAACAAAAAAAAAAGCTTCAGTAAAAATTGCAGATGCAGAGTAGAGCAGACACAGCACTCCTTTTTCTGCAGCATCCGCCAGTGTCTGCACTACAGCTCCCTGCTTTAGTGAATGTTTGACTCGAATGCAACAATCACCATTACAGTGAAGATGAGTTAATTTTGAGCATTTATTTCATGTGAATTCCTGCACTGAAATGCTCAAGCCATCACCATCTTTGGCTGCCTGAGCAAACAGGTGCTTGTTCGGCTCCCAAAGCCATCGTCTGAAGGACTCTGCTTGCAGAGCATCCTTCAGAATGATCTAGCTTTTTCTAAGGGCAAAGAAATCACACTGACATGCAAAGCGAATTGGGGATCATCTGAAGTGAAGCATAAAATAGCACCTGCTAAGGCCATCAGCTGAGTCTAACTACTACCAAACTGAAATAAAGTAGCTTGTGTCTCACACAAACTCTTCTCAGAAACTCTGACAGGTTTGAAAATCAGCCTTTTCTGACCAGGACTGCATTGGTTGCAGTGGTAAATATTATTCTACTTTATGAATAACCCTTTAAGGTTGCTATACGTAGTGTTTTCTCCTCAAGAGAACTCTGCTTTTTTATTTTCTCTGCACATCTTCATTCCTGTTGTGCCATCCTTCCAACTTCCCAAGCCTGAGCAAGGAGATGAGGAATAAAAACATTCCCGCACAACAAATCTGTTCCAGGGCTCTCAGTGTCAAATAGCTCTGTGTCAGATAAGCCACTGATACTCTGCTGTATTCAATTAAGAGAGATGACACATGGTATAGATGGAAATGAACCAGTGCTTTCAATCTGGCGATTGAGAGAGACAGAAGGGTACTGGAAGGAAGGGTTGTACTATGGGAGCTGTGGAAAAAGAGAAGGAATGAGGGTATTTTCAAGGATGCACTGGGTATTATTTGTGCCTTATTGTTCTGTTCTTAGCTCTGCTGATTCTATCTTGCTTCACTGAAATCACTTAAGTAATTTTAGCGCATACAAAACACAGACGCAGCTCATTGCTGCAGCCTGGTAGGAACCTGAAAAAGCCAGGGAGCAGAGATGGAGCAAAATAGGTCACTGAGACTCCCTTTGCTGAACACAATTGGGATTTTTCAACTCAGACCTTGCCAGCACTTGGTGGCATTGGTTGCAAGCCAAGTGGTATAGACACTGGCTCTCTCAAGATGTGAGACCAGCTGTTTGCTTCCCCGTGCTGGTCAAAGGATTCCTAGGAAGCCCCATTAGTGCTCCTCCAGTCCCACATCCACTCGGCTGACGATTTCAGGAGGAAACATCAGCTAAATCTGGTGAGAATTTCGTTTGCCTGCTGCCAGAGCAACAGCAAAGGGGTTCAGCCATCTCACAGAGATACTTTAATTTCAGAGCTTCTGTAAAACAGCTTCTGCCAAGGATATTGCCGCTGCTTTTCCATTTCCCTCCTCTTGTAAAATCAAAGGCAAAGAAACTGCAGGAACATGGCTTGCATCCAGGAATGTGATAAAGATGCAAAGAAAAACAATGATTCACGGGGGAATGAACCTCTTTTACCACTTTGCTGTAGCTCTGCCTGTCTGGATCAAAGCTGCTGCTGCACCTGCACTGCATGGTTGTAGAAGATTCTCTTCCCATGCGTCTGTGGGAGGAGGTTATTGCTTATCAGAGGCAGTCTGTTCAAGCACGGCAGTGGTTTGTAGATAAGGAATTATGCTGCTGATCATTGTGGAATTTTGGTCAATATTTGAGCTCCTTCCTCAGGGGGAGGAACTTGTCTTTGTGCCTTGGAGGCCAGAGCAGCGGGAGCTGGTGGTGCAGCTTGCAGGAAGGAGAAGAGCTTCTCTGCCGTCCTGAGAGGCTGCTCCATTTCTGTCTTTACATCAAACAGCAGTTTGGGGCAGAGTGTGGAAGCTGCTCTCAGTTTTGGGAAAACAGAAGGAGGCATCTGAAAGGTGTGAGAAGAGTCATCTCTGCTGTTCTCATGAATTCATGCATTGCTCTTTCTCTGCAGCCAGTGGGAAAAAATATAACTGGCAAAGGATGCACCAAGCAAGTGCTGCAGTTAGGGTGGTGAATGGCTACAAAAGCAAAACATACAAGAAACCAGAAACCAGTGTCTTTGGACATCAAACTCCATGGCACAGCTCTGCAGCTGTCTGCTTCCAAACCTGCTGAGATTTTTGACCTCCTCCTGGAGCAGTGGCATCCACAGCTTGTGTTCTGCTGTGTCATGGGGCTGTCAGGGATGGGCCAGACAACAGCATGGGGCAGTTCAGACAGCTCCAACGTCAGTGGCCAAATGCTGGTGCTGAGCACTTTAGGCTCTTCCTGACAAAGGTGGTGACCATCTGCAGCAGCATCGGGAAGCTGGTGAAAGGCTTGGGATGGGGCTGGGCACAGGATCTGAGAGCAAAGGAGAGAAATAGGGATATGCAGAGAAAAATGCACATCTGAACTCAGCTGCCTCCAATTTAACCAGAAAAGCCAGACAAACAAGCCTGCAAAACTATCCCACGTCTTGAACTCTGCCAAAGACTTTCTTACCATTTTTGTGACCCACTTTTGTTTAGATTGATCTTTCACTGTGCACTGATGCATTTAAAACAAGAACAAATCGTATTCTAAAAGGCTTCTGTACCAGCAGAGCATCCAAGAACCAAGTCAGAACTTGTGTTCACTGGTGTTCATGCTGGGACATAGATAGAAAGGGTGGAGAATCCTGCCATACCTGCTCATATCAATTTCCTATATTGTCACATTTAGTAAAAAAAAAAGGGGGAAATGCACAAGGCATTAAGTAAAGTGCCTGAATAAAAAGCCGTAAAGTCCTGAGCGGGAAGAACAGCACAGAAGCCAAGAGGGACAGTTTAGAAGTTCCACCGTTGTAGGTCCTGGGGCTCTAAACCCTAAAACAAGTTACCCCATGGTCATTCCCATGGGAGTCAATGATTCTGCATCTGAAAGCAAAGTTAATAAAGTGCCTGATGGCTGTAGATCTGTTGGTTTCAATGGAGCAGTGAATTGAAGCCTGCCTATCGTTTCATAGAGAAGATGAATATTTCTTACCTTAATGATAAACGTCCAAAATTACAATTTGGTGAAATCAACATGCCTCCATGAGAACAGGGAAGAGGAGGGTGTCTTGCCATGACTAAACTCCCCTCTTGGCCATCTGCCATGTGCTTCCACCACCAAAATCACTTGCAGAACTGAGGACTGGCTAGGAAAAGGAGTGGAAATAAGGCTGGAGGCATAGGAAGGACTCAACTGGCACATCTGCTATTCACCTTATCTATGATTATACCCAAAATTGCTGGGCAACTTCAAGAGAAACCAAGAACACCTAAATAAAACAGAAAGTGCGGTTTTGGGTTTATTTAACCATACATCTTTTAATTTTATCGACAGTCCAGTAATTTTAATTAGTCAAGCCAATAGCTTTAATTTGGATAATGGTTTGATTTTTTTGATTTCTGGTCAGTGAGGTCAATGAAAACACTTTATTTTTTAACTAATACAAAACGTGAACTCGGTGCTTTGTTTTCCTTCCAGTGTGCTGTACCTACCTTCCATGGAGTCTCAGATATCAGTGTTTAATCAGTATTAAATCATCCTCACAGTCTAAGTATTTGCTTATGTGCTTTGAATTGTTGCTTGCATCAAGAACAGCAGTGATGCCCCTAATCTGCTTTCACTGGGCTCCCCCAGACTCTAATTATGTCATTTAGAGAAGGACATTTCCTGGCAGCAGTTCCTCAATTCACTACAACAGCCACTCTTGGAATATGGACAGAACAAGGCTGTAATAGCTTGCACATGTGGACGATGGCTGCAGGGACAATTGACCTTCATTTGGGAGTGAGCATGAATCTGTTTTGTTTAATATTTCCAAATGATGGCACCTCACAACCATCAGAAGTAACACTGCATGCCAGGCTCCAGTATTTACCTGTTATGCTCAGGTATATCATTACCTTATGTCAGAAGTTATGACCAGCTGCTCTGTAGCTATCCAAAAATGCTGGATACGGGATCCTCCAAGTGCATGAAATTGTGCAAGAGCAAATACTTTCTTTGGAGGCCTGAGCTTAGCAATAAACTGTGGGCATTCCTGATATCATTGTAATTAATATGCTCAAATGCATGGACTTTCTGTGCCTCAACTTGATTCTTGCGGAGTTAGAGCAAAGGATGAGGATTTTGGCTTACACAAGAGCTTGGGAGCATGCAGTGGTGAAAGGTACACATTTGCACTAGAAAAACAGAACATTTTTGGGTATGCTTGTTTTAGTTAATTTAATTCTGAAGAAAGTTGTTCCCTGCCTGAAAATTTTGACTTATGAGGACTAAAACCATGAGCACCCATGTAGAGGGTGGGAATAAAGCCACTGCTAACCTGAGTTCACTCCATGCATCACCCATTGATTTACTGACCAAGTGACATTGTACTGCTGTGCGAAGTCCAAGGGACCATTTTATATGGTTAATTTTTAATATCATATATTTTTTTCCTCCACATTTATCAGCCTTTCTTTATGGTGTATTTGTACGACAGTATCTTTCTGCTGGAAAACGTGGAGCTCCCAAGTGCCATAACAAAACAAGATATACATCAAATGTTAAGCTTATTCCTCATTTCTGCAGTTCACCTGAAAAGCCATCATTTATTTAAAAAAGTCATAATTTTTCAGTCCTAATAAATGATGTTAATAGAGACTTTTATGGCTGCCTACAGAGTGCAAACACTGAACATCTTTTCATGACAGAAGGCTTCCAGGTACTGCCACAGTCAGTATTTCAAAAGGTGCCAGGTCAAGCAGTTCTCTGCACTGATAATGCCCGCAGTGCCATCAGTTCCTAAAATCCAGATATTTCTTATGCTAGTCCCTCTTTTAGGTCTTTTTTTATGACTACAGGTTTCAAGATAAAAAAACTGATGAAGACTTACAGGTGATGGATGGTTCCAGTCTAGTCCTTGCTGCAGCTGCAGCTATGGCTGTGCTGGTTGTTTTGGCTAAGGGCAGGTGACATAAAACTTCCTGACAGTCAGGACCCCTGTGAGCAGGGAAACCAGGGAAAAAAGAAGAAAAGAAGTTGTGGCGGGAAAAAAGACAGACAAATAATGATTATATAAAAATAAAGGATAATTTTTGGAGATGTGTTGTCCCTTTGACCTTTGTTTGTCTTTGATGCATCAAATGTGGCCATAAATTATTGATAAAATTGTGTGAGGCCATAGCCTCCACCATCAGCTTTCCCAGAGTCAATGCCAAGGTGTTGCTACCCTTCCTGTTATTGTTTATTAAATAAATAACCTTGTTAGTAAGGGTTGTAAAACCCTGATAAGGTGCTTCTAATAAGCAAAACATCAGAGGCAAATAATGTTAAATGTTAAATGTAACGGAGACAATGAGAACTAAAATTGACATTGTTTGTGCACTGACGAAAAAAAATTCTCATCTGTTTTGCATTTACATATGGAACATATTCCCAGGGGAGGGCAAGCGACATATTTTTAGGACACTATTTCATCTTAGGAAATCAATGTACAGGCTATTAAAACTCCATTTTTTCCATGAATGATAAGTGTAATTACATCTGTCTTGCAATAAAACCTTGTGCTTATTAAATGTAAATATTTAACAATGATTAAAATACATTTGAAGGAAATTTTATAGCTTTATTTTATATGTTCCCATCTGGGTTGCCTTTCCTAAACCACTATACATTTTGGAGAGTTATTAAATTATTATTTTGAGAAGGACTAACACTCTGCGTGTCCCTTGCTCCAATTTGAATTTCATACCCTTTCAGAATTTATTGAGGTCTGGCGAATTTGAGATTCAATCAATGCACTATTGTATTTGTAGAGCTGCATTGAGGGGTAAAGTGGCTTCATGAGGTAGGAAATGCCACACTGGCACGGCTTTTGTGCACCCAGTTTTGATGACCAGCTACAGTTTCCTGACTCCACATGCTCCAGCTCTCATTTGTTTCCAAAGGAAGCAAGTTGGTTCCTTAAATGGGTTTCTTCAGTTTTATGTACGACCCTTCTGGGGCAGTTTTAAAAGTAAGTGTTAATAAACAGCTCAATCTTTTAAATTGCAGGTCTGGAGAAGGAGCATTATGGGTGCAAGTTGCTGACCCTGGGCACAATTCAGGGCTCTATATGCAGCACTGACCCTTCACAGAACAATCTCATAGGATTACTCCAGAAAGGAGTTCATGGGTAACCAAGGGTTTGTCCAATCCAAAAAATAAACCGTGTCTGCAACCAAAATCTTCCCTCTGGAAGGTCCTTTAGAATGCCCAGGGAAGTCTCCCTTTTTAAAAGGGTTGTAGCCAGTTTTCTATAAAATCCTGCAGTTGATTAAAAAATTGCATTGCAGGAATATAACCTATTATGCTGCTATGGAGCAGTTTAAACACTTCCAGAAAGGACACCACTCCCTGTTAAATTTTTATAAGTTCTTGATATAATTTGTTCTCAGATGTGCTGATTTCTCCTCTATTTGCGTTTAAAGGGTTGCACTCCCCCAGCAATCCCTAATTCCCTGTTATTGTTGCTTCTTTAAAGAAAATTGTGCAGGGTTCTGCTTCACATACAAGATCATTCCAGAAGGCTGAAGTTAATTTTTAATTTGACTAGTATTTTCAGTCATATAAGCAGTATCACCAAAGTCAGTTACTTGCTTGAGAGAGTGCTAACAGGATCAGGCCACTGAGAGCTCATTAAAGCTCCTGATCCTGCAAAGAATCAGGAGCTCAAACCACTGCAGAATTTCTCAGACTCACCAGGTGCCCCTTATGGCAAAAATCAGGCTGAAAAATCCACTACTACTATAATTAAAAAAAAAAAAAAAAAGAGAAAAACACTCAGTATTTTTTTCCAACATGTTTAAAAAATTAAATAATTACCCCAAATTTCTCATTTAGGTGCAAACCAGCATTTGAAAAACCTGACCAGGGCACACATTTAAAGCATCTTTACACCCTCGTCCTTTCAGATTGTTAAACTCCTTCAGCAACTCTGGGATGCTGTGATAGACTAAGACTCAATGTGTGTGTGTGGCTTTTCAAACAGTTTTCTCTGAGGAGGAAAATTTCTCTTTAAATAAATCTCCCTCGTCTCTTGAAACTGGTACTTAAAAAAACGCCAAACCCAAGGAAGCAGCTATTTATTTCTGAAATAACACACAGGACATCATTGTACAACAGTATAAGTTACACCTGATGAAAAGAAAATTAATTAAAGGCAGTGATTTTCCACAAGATAAACCTTTGGGAAATAAAGGTTTCTCTTAGAGAAAAATAAATAATAGTAAAACAAAAGGGCTTGGGAGTGTGGACATCTTTAATTGCTTGTTTAATTAAACCACTCAACTAAATATTAATTTATGAATTTTTTAATATATTTTTGGTGAAAAAAATATTGGTTAAAGTTAGAATGTGTGTTTGTTGGTTTTAATTACAGACTTACATTTTCCTACAGAGCAAACAGCACCTCTTGCATACAATAACAACAGAATAACACAGGTAACCTTTCCCAGGGACTTTTGTAGTCTGTAAGGCAAGACAAAATTTTGTGTGTTTTTGGCTGGTCCTGTTGTCATTGAAGTCAATGGGGCACGAACCTCGATGGGAGCAAGACCAAGCCCTTCCTGATAACAGATGTGATGGAATAATTCAAGGCAATCAGTTTTCCATCATTTCTGAGCTATATTTACACCGTAATTACACAAAATGCACAATGTGTGTTTGTGTATATATATATATATACACACTCATGTAAATGTGTGCATGTGAGCTTTAACTTAAAACCTGCTAAATGTATCACAATTTCTCAAATGATATCAGGTACTCATGGAAAATTCTGTGTGCTTTGATAATCAGACCTATCTGTGTATTTTACCTCCCCAGGTAATTTCATTGAAGTCATCGTGCCTGCTTCCCGGGGGGAGTTAAAATTATTTTGATCTTGGGCACATGGTTTTATTATTTGCAGTCTCCATCACTTTTAACTGCTCAACACACTGAAAATGCAACGTGCACTAACAAATCTAGTTACTCTTTAGAAAAATAATATTTCTTCTTCTTCTTTTTTTTTTTTTTAATAAAAGAAAGTTTTGTTTTATATTTTTTGATTCATTGTTCCTCTCTGCCCTCTTATAAACCAGACTCCTGGAGGTGTTTTAACTTTTAAGTACAAGATAAAAACGTGAATATATTCTGCATGCATATATTGGAAATTAAAGGACTTGAGGCTGTTTTCACAAGCATTACAAAGGGGAAATCATTGCCTTCACTTCTGTCCTTTGTTCCCACAAATTCTTGCATTGAGAATTACAATGTTCTGACTTTAACCTCTACGCTTCACTCTGACTGAAACTGCTTTCATCTGTTTAATGACAAAAAATTAAATCTCATCCTGCCAGAGTTACCACATACTTTCAGCATGGCTGGTAATTGCCCTTTCTTTAATTCTGTAGTGGCAGATTTAGTACTGAATATATTACGGAGGATAGCAACTACCCATAGGAAAAAAGAGCCTGATCTGAGCCATCTAAGATCCCAGTTATTTTTTTCTGAATGCTGCATTTTCTGGACGTTTAATAAACACAGAGCTGATCCAAAGGACATCACTGAAACACTTTTGTGCTGTGTTGATGTGCACTCAAACGTGGGGTTGGGAGATGTACACCGTGCTTCAAGGTGTAAGGGCTGAAACTCTCCCTCTGTATTTTCTTATTTCATCCCTCACAGATAAGGGTAAATGTGTCTGATTTAGGTGAAGAATTTGCTGAAGACAAAGCTAACCTGTATTCTCCATGCTGCTTTCTATCTGGGGGTCAAATTTGTGATTGTGAATATAAGATTCAGAACAGAATTAGCATTTTGTTGAATAAATCACTTGCAACCAAAACACTCCCATGTCCACCCTGTTTGTGGTAGATGACAGCAAAGCTGAGGACACTAAAGTAGATTTATCAACAAATGAGGAAATTCCACTGAGCTATTAACCCCCTCTTTCTAATGAATTATTTCATCCCTTCACTCTCTACCAGTTTCTCTTTGCATTTCTCAGCAACCGAGCAGTTTAATCCACAGTTTCCTCCAGCAGAGACCTTGATGTTTGGTGTTCCTGCAATGTCTTTTTATAAATCAGTTCCCTCTGCAGAAGCCATAGCCTGCAATATCTGCAGCAAGACTTGGGGAAAGGAGTCTAGCTCGGGCTGGGATCCCTGGGTCTGTAATGTCAGTACATATCCCTTTTTGCTGAGGTTTTTTAGCCTCTCGCTCAGCAGCTGCCAGTGTGGTGCAGCACTTCAGGGAATGTAACACGGGAATGCAGTGAGCACTGACATCAAATCGGTCTCCTGACTCAACTGGTTATTTAAAAAACAGGGAATGTCTTTAAATGCGTGGAGACTTCTCACTTCTTGATGGGAAAACATTAAAAGACTGATGCTTTAATCTTGCTGTGTAGCCCCAAGTTCAGGGCTTAAAGCTGAAAGCTTGCATTTCCAGCTCCTGCTCTTTTTGCAGAGATTCCTGACAGGACATAAAATAGCTCACAGCAGTATTAATCCCCTCTAGAGCTGCTCTAATAGTGACACCTCCTCGTACCACCCAGGCTCGGCGGGCCCAAGGCTTGCGGCAGGAGGAGATGAGGCAGCCCTTACTCCTCAGAGCAAGCAGAGCCCCTAATTGCTCACATTTATTGCCATTAGGAAATTTGGGAGAGGGCCTAGCCCCCGTCTTTCCTGTGTTTCGCTGCAAGACAAGGCCACCAAATTCAGCGGCCTCAGGATCAGCCCTGAGTTTCGCTGTCAAATCCAAAGGAGTTCCACGCCTGGGAAGGGAGATTCAGGAATCCAGATTTACACTGCTGCAATTAACTGCAAAATTTGGCCCTAAAATCCCACTGATGTAAACAGCAGGGCTGCAGGTCAGCACCAGGAACACAGCCTGGGATTAACAGCAGCTCACTACTGGAGCAATTATCTTCTGGCAAAGGCAAAAATCTCCCTTGTTAAGCAACTGTGGGCTCTTGGTACTCTCCCTTACACCTGTAAAATGCCGGGTAAGGCCACCAAAACAGAGACTTATTTTTCTAGAGTTTCACTGAGAGAGCAACTAAGTGAGCAGTGTGTTCTTACTATTATTTGTAAAAAAAATCTTACCAGCCTCTGAAGAGGAGTCATGGAGCAGAGAGGCTGGACCTGATGTTTATCAAGAGAGTTAACAAGCCTGGCAATAAAACCCTGGGTAATGATGGCTCTGAAGAGTTACATTTGCTTTGGTATTTACTTTTATAAAAGCACGAAATTTTATGTAGGAACAAGATCTAAAACCACCTATATAAAAATAAGGAGTTTTAGTACTCAGAGAATGATGGACTTGATTCTGTACTGCTACTGCAGGACAGATCTTGTAGTAGGGCTCTAGGATCAGAACTCAGTGAGTAATACAATATCAGTTCTTTCTGAAGTTTTGCCTTTGGTAAGCATAAAGCATGATTTTCTAGCATCAATTTGTTATATTACCTTTTTTTATGCCGATCCTCCTTCGCAGGACTTATTCTTAGCATTTACTGTAGGAAATTCAAGCTGGTTTGGTTTCTTTGTGCAAATATGATTTCAGAAATTTTCTTTGCCTTTTTTCCCCCCTGCAGCATTTGCATCCAATTCCATGACTGTCATGTCAGTCAGTAAGGGGACTGAGTACGGCAGAGATAAGTTTACAAATTACCTTGTTGTATACTTGGATGTTTTTGTGGAGTTTGCTCAACTTTATAACAAACACCCAGCTTAGCCCTCAGACTCTGCACAGGGAAATGAGGCATTTCTTCAAATACCTCCCCCCTCTTCTCACTCTGCTTCGTGCCATCGTTTAAGAAAAGCTCAGATTTTACCACCGTATCCAGGCAAAACTCCCCTCAGCAGAGATACAGGATTTACCCGAGTAAACCTGGAAATATTGAGGATAACAGGCTTTTTTTTTTTTTGTCAAATCCATATCGAAAAGTGCAGTTAATAATGCAGGGTAAAACTCCAAATTAACTTAAATCAGGGCAGGATTCAGAGGGAATAGGGGAATTCCTGATCTCCTCAGGCAAAGCCCGGCTTTCCTGAAAATTCCACTTAAAGGAACTAAAGGGATCAATGTTAATTTTTTGAATTTTTCCCTCTCCGCTGGTCCTTGCTCCGGTGGCGGAGCGGAGCGGGACCCGCCTGTCCGGGACTCGCCGCCCCGCGCCGCTCCCGGGGCGCT